>CM077840.1:13525319-13838200 GCA_039776855.1 Mylabris sibirica | reverse complement strand
TAAAACGCCAGAGCCTAGGCAGTAGACATCAAGCGACAAACTCTACAGTAGGTTTAAAAAGCTATTGACGAAGGTCGAGAAAGATGTAAAATTGCTACAAAAACAGGTAAAGAAGAATACAAACACCAAAAGGGAGATCAAAGAGGTTACAAATAGGTTAGGTAGCAGGCTTTTGGAAATAATGACAAATGAAATGAAGGAGGTGTGGGTGGGTCTCCTCACATCTCAGCCCATATCGGACATATCAGGTATAATAAACATTTCAGATGACGAGGCAGATAAAATAGAAGAAACAAAAGACATGGGAGTGCAGGCTAAATACAACAAAATCTTGGGGGTTGCAAACGGGGAGGGATATCAAGTTTTGCGGTACAGGCAATGAAAGTTAATGTATCGAAGCTGGCACAGATATGTTTGGTTAAGGGAGATATAGACAGTGAGGTGAGTGATACATGTCAGGAATTAATTAAAGGAGTATCGGAACATAGAGAAGGAAAATAAGCAAGACAGCCTGACGATTGCAAAACTAGGCAAGGAGGTCGAGGATCTGCAGCAGCAGGTAAGAAAGGTGCAGACCGAGGAGCGCGGCTTTCAAACCGACTCAATCTCTTATGCAAGCATAAGTGCCAAAGAAAACAATGTCTCGAAGGAAAAAATTCATAACATTAAGACGTTTGATGATTTTAAAAAGGTAAGGCGCTAAGGTGGAGCAAGGAAGCCTTCACAAATAATGTCAAACTAGTTGAACGAAACCCTCCTAGTAGCAGAGACCAATGCGAGGTCGTAATTGTTGAAGAGACGGACCTAGCAATAGAGAAAAGCATCCAGAAGATGTACAAAGACAGGTATAGTGAAACAGGCTATAGGAAATAAATTTTTAAATGGTAAACAAATAATAAAACAATAAGTTACATTGGAGATAAAGGTTAGGGGTTGCGTTTTTCACCCCTTACAACCATGGGGTAAACCAAATAAATTACTGGCTAAGTGTCTTTTTGGTAGTAAAAAATGTCAGGTTAATTTCAGTATTGTAACTTTTTTAGTGCTTGTGAAAAAAATTGTTAAACAAACTTTATGTACCCTCTTTAAGGGGCTGTAACAAGGGATGCTCCAATGAATTTTCTTTATATAAAAGATCCTATCTATTTTTAGATGAGGAATCACCCCTTTAAATGTTTTACACTTATTTAGTTACACCCTGTATATATATATATAAAAATTTTAACGAACGGTGGATATGGGTTCCTGAGGTCCCAAAACGAACTTCTGTGCAAAAATTTTTCGGAAATCCAAAAGTGAGGATTTTTTTAACCTTCGGAAGGCATTGCTGGGGTCAGGGTGACCCCACGCCTCGTTTTTTTTGAAAATTTGTCTAAAATAGAAGATATTTTTCAAAATGCTTTCGTGTATTCTTCAAACTAGGAGAGTGCTACATGTAGGCCCAACAACAATTTTCTAAAGCTTTCTAATAAAAAAACCACAGCGTTTTGGGGTCACGGTGACCCCACAATGCAATATTTGTTTCACATAAAAATAAGACATTATTAGGTAGTCACCGCGCAGGCTCATAGTTGTGTGCATTGTTGCTGTCAGCTAGTTTATACCATAACTTAACTTTGTTTCACATGTTGAAGAGTGCTTGGTACTTGCGTTTACAGGTTAGATTTTACAATTTTCTTTTCTTTCAACGAATTTTTATTGTATTAATTTTGTCCAGAAATAGTTTTGACATAATGAGGAAAGCGTTGACGGATGCTGAACTACTAGAGCTTTTGGAAGGCGATAATTTTTGGGATGAAGCGTCAGAGCCGATGCAAGAGCACTTGTCAAGTGAAGACGAAAGTGACGAGGAGCACATAACCGATGATCAACATTGTTCTGATTCCGAATTGGAAGAGTCTGAAGCTGAAGACGAATGTGAGGAGTCTGAAAGTACCGACGAGAATACTCGCGATTCCACCGCTAATTATTACGTTGGTAAGGACAAACGTACAAAGTGGTCTAAACATGTTCCCAAAACAACAAGAACCAAGAGTAAGAATATTGTTGTTCACTTACCGGGTCCCAAAGCTGTAGCAAAAAATGTTCAGCTGATTTATACAAAGTGGACGATGGACGATGAGATCGAATAATTTTTCTATTACTATCTGGAATTACAATCTTACTACACCTTTTCCAAGTGTAGCTCAGATATTTTCAGTCGTATTTCAGATTAGTGAATTATTATATTTATTTCATTATTATATTCAAATGAGGTACTGAAGATGGTTGGATTCAATCAAAGCTTATATACCGAAAATAGTAAATTATTACTGCAATTTTAATAACAACATTATTTTATTACCTATATCTGTTATTTATTGTATATGGTCTAAATTGAATTGAAATTAGGTATATATGTAAATAACAAATTATTATTTTGTGAAATTTCTTTTATTTTATTGAATTGCATTTTACTAATCTGAAATACAAATGACGATTTCTGAAATTAATTTGTTCCCTATTACTTTATTAACTACAGTTGGTAAAGGTGTAGAATTATTTGATGAAAGTGAAAATGCAAAAGCAAAAAATGAAATAGAGGAGTGTCTAATAGTCTAATGTTTTTAATTAATAGGTAAAACAAGGGCTACAACTACCCAGGCTTCCACCAATTTTTCAAATTTAACACAATCGCGCGCCACGCTTATTTTGCTTCTACTCGATGGAAGAAGCGTTGTGAGCGTTGGTAATTACGTCACGCTGCCAATATGATGATGTCATAACAGTGCTGATGAGCGCTTAAGGCCGATCCACACACGAAGATATATCTCATAAGACGGTCTTAATAAGACCGTCTTATAAGATATATCTCATGTCTCATGTAGCATACAGACACTGAGATATGTCTGTAGTAGTATTGGACCAATCAGTATTCAGTTAACGATGGCTTGTGGACAGTGGGGGGTAAAGGGTAACACTAAAAATTCAACACTTTCTATACCCTCCCCATTTAAAAGCAAAACATAGAAAAAAAAGCTAATAAGTAGCTAAAACCATAAATTTACTACTTGTTTGTTTGTCTATGGTTGAAACGAGCTGATTTTTTTTCTATTTCATCGTATTTGGAAAGAAAATCCATTGTGATTAGATAACCAAAGTTTTATTTCCCAAAAATTAGTGGCGTAAATATAAATTTTTGGCCCTTACGCAACAATGTTCTACGGCCCCCGGGAGGATTTATTGCGTTTAAAACAGATCCTATAAAATATGCTATTAAATTGGTGTCTTTTTTTTCACTTTTCGACTTAGGTACACTTTGGTATACTTTGATCTTGATCTTATTCGATCTACTGCTAAATCCTTTTATTCAGTTCGTAAATCCAATGATAAGAATTTTGTTTTTGGACATAATAGGCACATAAATTGATACTTATCATAACTAAGGTGATTATCATGATTTCATGAAATAAGTACAATTTAAATATTGACAGTCTTGATATTAGTGATATTGGTCATAAAATAATAAGCAATTGAAACAAATTAACATATTACAGCAAATTAATCGGGAGTTTGAATAAAAAATTTGAAAATTGACTACAAAAAAAAAAATTACATATGTTTTTGCATGGCAATAGAGCAATGGAAATTTTCTGCATTCACTGCAACTTTAATTCTATAAGAAGGGTTATACAACCAATTCCTGAAAACACATCTTTAAAATCGCCAATTAAATTTACAATAATATTTGGCTATTAATTTGACTACTTTGTGGAAGGTCACAACGAAACCATCATGTGGATTTTGGTCTCACATACATGTCTGTGGTCTGCCGTCCCGGACGGCAGACCACATACATGTATTAATACCACTTGAGACCTATTGAGACCTATTGAGATCAGCATCCACACACAAAGATATATCTGTTGAGACCGTCTGTTAAGACATATGTCTGTGTAAAATCCTACTAGGTCTTACAGACATGTATGTGAGACCTGATGATACAACATGATACTTACTAAGACCAGCATCCACACACGAAGATATATCTCATTAGACGGTCTTATAAGACCGTCTTATAAGATATATCTCCGTGTGTGGATCGGCCTTTATACACATTTTATTCTATTCAATTTTGACTGGAACAGAATTTACAGGTCAAATGTGAATGAATTGACGACTAGTACAAATTTGTAGGATTGTATTTATATTACCTACATACATTTAGGAAAAACATGTAAAATGACTGTTTTCATAAACTCAAATTTTCAATTGAATTTTCCAGAAATAAAAATTTCGCACTAATTTTATAATTACAGTATCTTGATGTATTGTCATATATTCATTGTAAAAATCGTCTAAATTCTGTGTTATATCTTCCCTAAACGACCTTGATCGTACAATAATCAATATTGCAATAAAAAAAAAACTGTTCTTTGACCACCTGCAGTGTCTCTATGAGACAACGGGGCATTTGTTTTGACTATGAGGGAGTGAAAAAACGATATTATCTCTTATTCTATTTATCTTTATGTGAAATAGCTTGTATTCTCCTACATTTACTCGGAACGTTGATTGGTGGCCGCAACTTCACTACGAATCCCCCACTAACAGCATAGAATAACAATGGCGGGATTTTATCGATACATTTCGTTGTAGAAATCACGTGTTTTATCTTCTTTAAAGTGAAATTGTAGAAAAGATAAATAAATGATCCAGAAAAGAGTTTATAGCTGCCAATCCCAATTCGTCACTCTTTAAAATGGTGTTAAATTTACGCAAAAAAAAAATTGATTTGAATGCAGGAAACCGAATAATAGAAATCCACAATTCGTCCCATTTTTCAAATTTGGAGGAAAATTTCTGGAAAACAGTTTAAGACGGACACAGCCCTATGTTTCGCCTATCTCTTAAAGTAGTGACCCTTTCTTCAACTTAAGAATTGCGGCCCCAAAACCGAAAAAAAATTTACATTGCAATCAATGTAGCTCTCAGATAGCGCTAGCCCAGTCTTAAATGCCAAGTTTCAATTTTTCAAATGCTATGGCTTGAAAAATATGATTTTCGTTGTTCTAGATCCCCTCCTTATATGGGGTAGTGCACCCTACTCTCTTATTTTAAAATAGAATGGTATATTTTTTATCACATTTTTGAATTCTTTGATGAAGTCGAAGGGGACTTTAATAATATGACCTACTGTCTAGGGCTGAAGGTTTTTCAGATATTTCAGCTTTTAGTTCAGTTTTAAAATTTGCAGTGTTTAATTGAAAAATTCATATTTATGAAGCTATAGCATTTGAAATGTTGAAACGTTGAAATTATGTAGTTAAGATGATATACTTTCACCCAACTTAAACAGAATTCGATTATCTTTCAGCGTTTACCTGAAATAAATTTTTTTTTCAGGCAATTTTCAAAGTACAACATCTTGCTTATTTTAAATGGAACACCATATTTTTATTTTTATGGTTAGATAGAGAAAATTATTTTGCATCGAACTGTATTAGCATTTCCTATACCTATCTTTGATAGTTTTTCAGTTATTCAACATTTTCAATTTCATCTAATTTTCTCTCTTGAAAAAAAATATAAAACATAGAAGGCTTAGCAAAACAACTTTCAATTCAATTGTCACAATTAAGATGAAATTAATTGATTAATTTTAAAATATCTCAAGAAAGGAAAATGGAAGAAATTCATAATTAATTAAATCAATATTAATTGGATTTGTTTTTCAATATTAACGTCATTTGTGATGTTCTGATTTTTTTCTAAGCCTTCTATGCGTTTCGTTATAGTTGAATTCGTTTCAAGGGAGGTGATTGGACGAAACTGAAAATTTTGAATAACTGAAAAATTATCAAAGATAGGTATAGGGAATGTTAATACAGGTTGATATAGAATTTTTTTCTCTATCCAACCATATAATAAAAAATATGGTGTTCCGTTTAAAATAAGCAAGATATTATAGTTTGAAAATCGCCTGAAAGGAAAACTTATTTCAGCTAAACGCTGAAAGGTAATTGAATTCTGTTTAAATTGACAAAAAGAACATTATTTTTACTACTTAATATCAAAGTTTCAACATTTCAAATGCTATAGCTTCAAAAATATGAATTTTTCAATTAAACACTGCAAATTTTAAAACTGAACTAAAAGCTGAAATATCTGAAAAACTTTCAGCGATAGACCATGGGTCATGTTGTTAAAGTCGCCTTCGTTTTAACTGAAGAATTCAAAAATGTAATAAAAAATATACCATTCCATTTAAAATAAGAGAGTAGGGTGCACTACCCCATATAAGGAGGGTAGCTAGAACAACGAAAATAATTTCTAGAGAAAATTCAGGGGACTTAACGGCTATATAGCAAATTTCATCAACTTCCAATAACTAGCACTTCTCATACTTTTAATGGCCCATCCGCTTGAATCACCCTGTATTTTACAAATCAAATGGCTGAACCACACTACGATAATACGTAAAAATAAAGCACAGAGCCAACTGCAAGAATAAATACCATATGGTACACCCGGTATTATAGGAGATATCCATAAAGACCACCTAAAATGAGACACCCTGTATGTACATACAGTTGATTGTCGAAAATTTCGACATTGCGACATTGCCACAAAGAAGTCGTGTTTTTTTTTAATCAACTCCACTACAAATAAACTACAAGGCTCGAATTTTGCCCGAAATACTATCGAATAGGACGCTCGACGCCACAATAAGTCCTTAAATTACGAGTTTCTCTGAAAAATCTACCCATATTTAGCGCGTTGGTATATGAGACAAAATATAAAGACTTGGCAACGTTGCAATTTTTCTCTACACGATTACGATTACACAATACAATAACCGTGATATAATGAAACTAATGATTGACTATTAGAATATTTATAATTTGTATACTATTTTTATTTTATTTATAATATTAGAAAAATGTATTAGAAATTTTAAAAAATGTGCTGTATTTGTTTTGAATTTAGCGCTTTAGTTTTGGTACAATTCTACCAACAGTACAATAAGAAAATACACTAGAAATTTCAACTACGTCGTTGTATTTGACATTTGACAGCTGTCAGATGTTGTGTGTTGAACATCGAAAATTTTGTGATTTTTCTAGTTATTTTTTCTAATTAAAATAGAATTAATTAATTAATTAATTAAAATAACCAATCATAGATTTTAATTAAATTTAATTTTAAAATGAGCGAATTAGTTTGGGGTATAAAAAATGGTGATTTAGAACAGGTCAAAGATATCGTTGAGAAAAAGGTAAATATCTTGATTAATTAATTAATTATTTTCACTAATTTAATTATTTTAATTAAATAATTAAGTCAATTATATGTATTAAGAATATGAGGCATTTTGATGATTTTGATAATTCTAGAAGTTGTTTGTAAATGAAAAAAAGGAAATGATTGGAAATAATGGGTAAAATCGAAGAAATCAACCTCCTCCAAACTAAGGGTTGATGGATGGAGAACCAACTCTAGTAAAGAATATTAAACGTGCCATAATAATTATCATGAAAAAAAATTAATGTGTCTTCTTGTAGTCAGAAAATTGTATTTTTATTAAAATTGATGGAATCTTGAAAATCTAAAAAAAGCCTCTTATTCTTATTGTCAGAGGCGTAGCGAGGATTTTCAACATGTGGGAGTAAATGGTTAAAAGGCGTCCCTTAGAAGACCCTCTATTTTCATCAGGGTCTTTTTTAAAAGATGCTCTCAATTCGAGTAAAACTCGTAATAATTGTCGTCAAGCGATTCAAAAAAGATTTGTGGTAGTAGAAGCCCTGGAGATCATTTTTAGCAAAATTAGAACCTCGTAGCTCATTTGGGGGAGTTGGTCAAAAAGGCCGCACGTCACTTGCGCGCTGCGGTCAGTTTTGTCCTAATCCCCCAAGTCAGTTGCGCGCGAGCTCTGAAAATGCAATGAAAGCTGGCATGTCACTTGCGCGCCGCGGTCAGTTTAAACCAGGTACCTGCCCAGTAGGAACAAGGATGGTAGTTATGTACATATGCATGTAGAATAGGAGTCACTAATTATAAAGTTTTCATTATTAATTGCAAATTGTCCTGCAGAATACTTGAAACTTTTTTATTAGACTTTGATTTAAGTACTTTATTGAATTATTAATTTGTTTTTCAACCAAACACATAAGGAGAAATGAAAATAAATTAATATCATATGTATGTACAAAAATACCTATATTTGTATTTACAAGTTCATTTCTTATAATAATTATAACTTACACTTTTAACAAATTGAAAACGCGAAATATTGCCAGCATGGTATAATTTAATTAAATTGGCAATGTACTGCATGCGCTTTGTTGATTCGCAATTTGTAAATTTGCGCTGAATACCTACGCTTCTCATTTTTATGTAGCTGTTTAATTGTACATCTTTTAAAACAGAAATAAATTTAAATATATCTGGATGAGGAGTATAAAAATAAGAATTAAAATGGCTATGAAAAGCTTCACAGCAGTTAGTAGTTTTTTCTATTGTTGCAGTGCTTGATGCCCACAAATGTGGCGGAAACAAAGCACTTTCGTCTATGTAATTGCTGACTAAGTAATCCGAATACTGAATTACTCTAGTATCATTAGGAATGATAGAATAAAAATCTTCCGCAAAACTGTAGCCAACCTCGTCAGGATTCAAAAATATCAGTCCAAAAGTCCACCGTAACCATGTGCCGATTTCCGATTTTGGGTTCTTATATTCTGATGTTAAGCCTAAATTTTGCACTTTTCTGAACCATGCTTGAGTTAAATGGAATCTGCATCCAGTTATTATACTTGACGGCCACACATGTCTTATACATAAATGAATAGAAAGCTCAAAGTCACAAATTACTTCAGGGGGGTTAAAATCTAAGTTTATGCCTTTACAATATTCAGTTAATAAATTGAAACCTAGCGAATATGTTGAACTAGATTTGTTTGGTAATAACATAAAAACCATTGGTATATAGTGGCCATTTTTAGATCCATGAATAGTAAATAGCTGACCAAAAAATTTTGCACAATAATCAAATGTGCCGTCTATGTATATTTTATCACAGGAGCATAAAAATTTTAAGTTTGTTTCACAAGAAAAGATGATTATATGAAACTGTCGATTATTGACAATCAGAAAATTTTCACCCTTGTTGGTGTCGCATTTGATGGATTCCAAAGCTTCGTGGACGGCTTCTAGTGACTGGGGTATATACTTTGCCGGATATTTTCTATATTCCTTGTAGTCACATTCTCATCGCTTTCATACAAAGCGCGGTTTATTAATTTTGCAGGACGTTCCGATAAATCATCAATAGCTCTCCGCTTAATTCCATTTTGTACTTTCTGTGAAGAAAATAAATAATAAACAGTCAAAATGAGTTGAAAAATATTTTCTCAACTTTTCATTAGTGACCCGATAAAAAACTGTACATTAATGTATTAAATATTATTATCATTAATTATCAATTAATTCACAACGCCGAGAAATGTACTTTGCATATTTACCTTTACAGATAATTTTTCGGGAGCATCATGGTTATGTTCCTTATTACATTTTAGCGTTACTTCTTCTGTTTTATCTAGCAGCAAACGTGCGACACAGCCCCTTTTAGTACATCTATAGGATACACCCATAGCAGTCTTTTTATCTCTTCGAAATGTATATCCTTCCATAATCAATAGTTTTTTTCCTTTTGTACTTAACATTGACTCCATGTTAACCTGGATAATAACAAACTGCAAGTCTTATACACTACTAAATTTTCTTCCACACAGGACTGTTTTAAATACGTTAGACTCAAGTTTCTGTCAAAGCACCAATCACATGAAATAAATATTCTTAACATTTAAAGAGAAAGTTTCTCTGCTAATTTCTGAAAAACCCAACTGGAATTTCCGAAGGCATTAAATAATCGGATTACTTTATGCCGGCGCGCTAGTGTCGGGTACAGATTAAAGCAACCCTTAACTACCAGGTAAGAAAACTGACCGCGGCGCTCAAGTGACAGATCACCGTCAAAAAATGGTCACAATCTTCAAAAAACCAGCCAAGCATGCAGCAAAACGATTCGTCTTGAGTGACTCGTAGACCTATCCAACAGTGATTTTTTTTAAATTTTCTCGCATCATATTCTAGAAAAAAATACGAAACATTCCCACTTGTTCCAGAATAAAATGGAGAATAAGGAAAAAAAACCTGTTGGGAAAGGGTCTTTGTGTCACATTCTTAGTCGTTTTGTGGGTGTTTAATTCGTTTTTGAAAAAATCGCATGATCGTCAGAAATGAGTGTTTTTTTGACCAACTTCTCTATAAGCTACGGACTTCTAATTTTACTAAAATGATCTGTAGGAACCCTCCTACAAATACTTGGAGTTTTGCTCGAATTGACCATCTTACAAAAACAAACCCCCTGTATTTAGGGGTATTTAAATATACGGTGTACTTACCAGTTTCACAAGAAAGTCGCCGTCTTTGTGTGTGATTGTTTAAAACAGGCTTCTGAGGGCAGTTGTAACAATGTAACAGAATTTTCATTGATCAGGAGAAAGGAGTGGATTTACTAATGGTGAGAACTGAACCACCTCCACCTATCCATCTTTTTTCTCCTCACGACGAGAGATACACAGCTTCACTCACACCAAGCAAATAATGCTCATGAAGCTGGGTCACTTTTTTGTGAAACTGATAATACACAGGGTTGTTGCTCATTAGTTTGCGAATGATTCAAAATAATACTTTAAGGATTTTTAGGGTGGTTCTTGGAAAACATTTTAGCTAAATTAGAACCTCGTAGCTCATTCGGAAGTTGGTCAAAGAAACGTTCGTCGCGATTAAAAAAAAAACAAGTTAAAGACGCAAAACGACTAAGAATGACTCGTAGACTCTTCCAACATTGATTTTTTTTGACCAACTTTGAAATAAGCTACGAAGTTCTGATTTTACCAAAAATGTTCTCCAAGAAATCGGAATCGTTCGCCAATTAATAGGAGTTTCCCTGAAACACTCTGTGCTCCGGACACACATCTCGTTCTGTCACCACACTCGCTACATCTTTGCTTATTTTTTACCAAATTTTAATTATTCAATAATTATTGTTAATTTTAACCAGGCTGTAAATATTAATGAACAAATCGATGGCCGTCCACCTATTTTATATGCAGCCGATTATGGTCAAATTGATGTTATTGAATATTTAATATCAGCAGGTGCTGATGTTAATGTAAGCCCTCTCTTATTTTTTTCTATAATTAATTAAACATAGGCGGCTGGCTCGTGTGTAAGCATTTAATACAAATACTAAATAGTAATCTATGTAGTAACTGTAGCATTTAAGAACTGTTTTATCCTCTTTTTTTTTTCTTCTCCTGTCACTCTTTCTTTCCCATTTTCAACGATGAAAATGGGAAAGAAAGAGTTCTTTCTTTCTTTCTTTCTTTCTTTCTTTCTTTCTTTCTTTCTTTCTTTCTTTCTTTCTTTCTTTCTTTCTTTCTTTCTTTCTTTCTTTCTTTCTTTCTTTCTTTCTTTCTTTCTTTCTTTCTTTCTTTCTTTCTTTCTTTCTTTCTTTCTTTCTTTCTTTCTTTCTTTCTTTCTTTCTTTCTTTCTTTCTTTCTTTCTTTCTTTCTTTCTTTCTTTCTTTCTTTCTTTCTTTCTTTCTTTCTTTCTTTCTTTCTTTCTTTCTTTCTTTCTTTCTTTCTTTCTTTCTTTCTTTCTTTCTTTCTTTCTTTCTTTCTTTCTTTCTTTCTTTCTTTCTTTCTTTCTTTCTTTCTTTCTTTCTTTTTTTCTTTCTGTCTTTGTTTCTTTCTTTCTTTCTTTCTTTCTTTCTTTCTTTCTTTCTTTCTTTCTTTCTTTCTTTCTTTCTTTCTTTCTTTCTTTCTTTCTTTCTTTTTTTCTTTCTGTCTTTGTTTCTTTCTTTCTTTCTTTCTTTCTTTCTTTCTTTTTTTCTTTCTGTCTTTGTTTCTTTCCTTGTTTCTTCCTTTCTTCCTTTCTTTCTTTCTTTCTTTCTGTCTTTCTTTCTTTGTTTGTTTGTTTGTTTGTTTCTTTCTTTCTTTCTTTCTTTCTTTCTTCCTTTCTTTCTCTCTTCTGTCTTCATGTTTCATCTTTCATGTTTTTTTGTTGAAATTCTTCTTTCCACATCATTTATTTTTCTCTGATCACATTTTTTTTTGTCCCCTGCTTTATTTCTTTATGGTAATTCTCTTTCTTTCATTACTGACATAATTGTTTCTTTGTCTCTCCTCTTTTTATTTACTTCTTTGTCTAATGTTTTGTTTTGTTTTTCGTTTGTTTTCTCTCTCTCTCTCTCTCACTCACTCTCATATGTCTTTTTTCGGTTTTCCTTTTTTCTTCTCTCTTCTGCCTTTCATTTTGCCATTACTCTTTCTTTCTCTCTCGTCTTTTTGAATTGCCTCTATCTTTTCACATTGCTATTTCTCTTCTATCACTCTTTTAATTTTTTTATCAATTGCTTTTCTTCTTCCTTATTATCCCCCTCTTTGTAGCCCTTTTTCTTCTTCATATGTCTTATATTTTTCATTTGTTCCTGCCATTCTTTACTTCTTTACCTCCTGTTCTCTTTTCCGTTTTTTTTTCTCTTTCATCTTTTATACTTTTCTTTTTTTTATCTCTTATCTTTCATTCTTTGCTGCCGTTCTTTAGTTTTTCCTTCTTTCTCTCGTGTCACTCTTTATTTATTGTCCCCAGCTTTTCTTCTTTATTGCCATTTATCCTTGCTCTTGTTTTCCCTTTCACTCCTATCATTGTTTATTTCTCTCCTGTCTTTTTAATTTGCTATCTCTTTCCTTCTTCTTTCCTGTCACTTTTTCTTTTATTGTTCGTTGCTTTTCTTTATCCCTTCTGTTTTTCTTCCACTCCTGTCATTGTTTCCTTTCTCTCTTCTGTTTCTTTACTTCTTTATATTCCCATTCTTTTTATTTTTTATGTCTCTCTTCCGTTTTCCTTTTTTCTTCTGTCTCCTGCCTTTCATTCTGCCATTACTCTTTATATTTTTCTTTCTCTCTCGTGTCACTCTTTATCTATTGTCCCCAGCTTTTCTCCTTTATTGCCATTTTTTCTTACTCTTGTTTTCATTTCCCTCCTATCATTGTTTATTTCTCTCCTCTTCTCTTTCATTATTTCCTTGTCTCATCTCCTCTTCCTTTCTTATTATGTCTTTCTTTCTTTTTCTTTTTTTTCTTGCTCTTGTATCTTTCATTTTCTACTATCATTCTGTAGTTTTTTCTCTTTCTCTATTTATTTTACTTTCCTATATCTTTCCACATTTCTCCTTTTGCTCCTCCTGCTACTTTCTATATTTTTGTATCCTGATTTTCTTCCTTAGTTTCACATCTCTTCTTTGTCGTTTATTCTCCCTTTCTTTAATTTTTTTGTCTCCTGTTTTTGTTTCTTTCTCTTCTCTCTTTTTTCCTGTCGTCTATCCTCCAAAATACATGAGTGGGAACAAGAACAGCACACACATCCTAATTTAAGTAACGAGCCTCGCATATGATGTTTAATTAATTAATTAATTAATTAATTAATTAATATAATTTAATTTTATATTTTTAATTTTTTTTAGTGTAAAGATAAACACGGTATAACGGCAATATTGGCAGCCATTTGGGAAGGTCATAAAGATTGTGTTAAATTATTATTAGAGAATGGTGCATCTAAAGATGGTGTAGCACCAGATGGTAAAACTTATATGGAATCATGTGAGAATAATGAAATACGACAATTATTAGTTTAATTAAAATATACTTACATTTCATTTTTTACGTTCAATAGTCGACTTAAGTAAGATCAATAATAATAATATACAGAATGTTTCATCTCATTTATAGTAATTTGATAAGGTATCCCAAATATAGAGATCTGTATCATTTGAGAAGACTCATACGTATTTTGATTTATAATGCCTTACCGGTATAGCAATGTTAAGTGAGATGGTACAGCCTGTATATGTATTTGTAATAAAATTAAACACATCAGTCATATTTTATACGTTTTTTTTTTTAAGAAAAAAAAAATTCTAAAGTAGAATTATGCTTTATTATTATTATCGAACGAAATTGCTGTCCTTAGAAATTCTAAAATTTGACTTTTTGTTATCAAATAATTGAATATGCAATGGTGTGTGTCTGTGTGTATGTGTGAGAAAGAGATAGAAAATAAGGGATATACAGTATTAGGACCTAGCGCTAGGAACATTGGAGAGAGAGACATTGGTCCCGTCTATGTGTGCCTTCTTTGTCAAAACACATGTTTCATGAATAATAGAAAAAGATATCAAATTCCTTTGAGCATCTGATTATTGTTATTATCATTTAAAATTGAAAGTTTTCAAAGGCTCTTTCTTACAAAATAAATTACTTTGTTTTGTCAAAGCACTTAGGGGTGGGTGGCAAAATAGCCCACCCTTAGTGCTTCGACCCACCACATCCCTTAATCTATCTGTCTCTTTCTAACTAATATGTAAGTAGTTTAAAAATAGGCGTGGCCAAAGTTTCTCCAATGTTCCTAGCAGGCTGGGACCGTACCGTATTTATAATCATATTTTGCGATAGAGTGCTTAATTAACTATATTGTATATTATTATTATTATTATTATTACTATTATTGATTGATTGATGGTTGATGAGGAAAAAAATTATTGTATTTATTTCGGTAGAAATATCGAATTAATTTCCACAAAAAAAAATAAATTTTTATACAATTCTACCCTATTTGATAAAACCCTTTCTTCCCGCCCCCCTTTTCATAATTTGATAATTGATTATTACTCTAAAATTCTACACACAAGATGATGAATAATTATATAATAATCAAGGTCTGCTTGATTTTTCAGCTTAACACTGTCTAACAGGCTTATTTTCTCTTGAATTGTTGCTTTTTTAAGAAAATACGAATTTTTGCCGCGCATTGGCGCTAGTTACTATGTACCACACTAAAAAGCAATACATATAGCTGGTATTTCTATCTTTATCTTACTCATACTGCGTATAGTTCAAATTATAAGTCATATAATTTATGACAGTAAAATAAAGGATAGACATACATACTATAGTTATAGTTATTTCTTTTCATGTGTTGGGAACTAGCGCCAATGTGGTCAAAATTGGTATTTTGTCAAAAATTTACTTCACAGGACTATTAGAGAGCGTTTAGTTGAAAAATCAAGCAGCAACGCCGATGAGTTGTGTGGTTAAGGTTACAATACGAAAATACCCGCCGCCAACTTGAATTTGAATTTAAAACAAAAAAAAAAATATGAATTAATTGATAAAAATGTAGTCAATTTCAAATATAAATTCAATTTGTTTTAATAATTACACGATTAACAGATTGATGATGATAATGATGATGTTGATAATTAAAGGTAATAATAACAGGAAGTGGCAAACAAAAGATAATCGATTTGAATTCAATTAATCAAAGTCGCTTATGATATAGAGGTGTGTTTATTTATTTATTCATTTGTTTGTCTCATAATTAATTAAAATCAATTAATTTTTGTAAATTTGTTGATCATTATAACGACGCTTGTATAGTGAAATTTACCAACTAAGAGATTGACTAAAGTAATAAAATTAGTATACAATAGTTTCGGTGACAATAGAGTTGATGGGTTGGTGAAATATTGACACTGCCATAAATATTCAAAATTTGCCATGACTATGAAGACACCAGATGTTTCCTAAAATTTGTTGAAGAGATCGTCCTTCTTGGAAAACAGGTAATTTTTCAAATAAAACTGTTTAAAATTATTGAAATAACATTATCGAGACTGATTAATCTATTGTGAAAGTGAATAATTATCTATCTCTTAATTTACTATATTTTTAATATAAAATTTCATATGCAGATTGAATAATTATTGTATTTTGATTACATCTTCGAATGATTCGAGTGATTATAAATAAAAAGACTGACTATGGGTATTTACTGTGCATCAAATGGTTATCAATTTTTGAAATTTTTTTTTATTGTTCATAAGTACGTAACGGTATTCATTATATAAAATATAAATTTCATCTCACAATAAGTATTAATTCAATAGTATATTTATTTCAAATAATTTAAATGATTTCAGTGAAGAAACTACCTGCTTTCAAAGCAAGTGAATCCCTCCAACAAATTTTACAAAACATCTGGTTTCTTCATAGTCGTGGCAAATTTTGAATATTTATGGCAGTGTCAACATTTCACCAACCCATCAACTCTATTGTCCCCGAAACTATTGTAAACTAATTTTATTACTTTAGTCAATCTCTTAGCTGGTAAATTCTACTATACATTATATTATCCATAGTATCAGTGTGTATGTTGGAATATAAGCGTCGCGACGTTGCGTCTTTATCGATCATCATCACAGTTGGCCAAGGTATATGAACTATAATTTAAACAAAAGAAAGAACAAGTGAATTACTATTATTAATTATTCATTATTCTAAAATCTTAGTTAGCTAGTGTTTTTTTTTGTTTGTGTTTTTTGTATTTTTAGTATTATTGTTTGATAAAAATGATAAAAAAACAATAATATGCAAACGGTAAATTTAATAGTGATTGGTAATAAAATTGAATTGTTTAAAATATCAAATAATTACGAAAAATTGAAATTTTATAAAAAGAATTTTAAATTAAATTGTGAAGATTTCGATCAACAACAACAACTTATTGATAATTTGAGAAATTATGGCATTTATTATTATGATAATAAGAGGGTGAAACAAATCCGTGAAGCCGTATCAGGGCTGTCGTGGGGGCGGCTATTATCATCATCAGCACCACACTTATCATCATTAAAACAATCGAACAACGCCGCCTCCTTATCTAGCCCTTATTTATTCATTAATATCGAAAAAGAAATCATCGTATTTATATCAAGAACACTTTGATATAAATATTATCAACAATTGAATGATGTCATTAACATCATCATCGACAACAACAACACTATCATCATCAACGTCATCATCATTACAATAACAATAATAATAAATAAAACAAGGTTCAAATCAAAGCCAACTATTATTATTATAAGAAAACATATTGTGTATTATTAATAATTGTTGAGAATCATATAGTGACACGTGTACGTATCGACAATTGCCTTCTATATACAGCGCCTTAAAATTTCACAAAACATAACAAAATTAAAAAAAGTATCAAGTCAGCTTATTATCATCATCAGTGCTTGTTTATTGTTAATTTTATAAAAAAAAACAAAAAGAATCACAGTTACCTATTATTGTAAATTTCTGTGATAATTGATAATACAATAAGTGTTCCTCTCTTTCTCTTACACACACTTTCTCTCTATTTCTTAATACTGTTTCTCTCTTTGTTTTTTTTTTTTTTGGAAGAAATGGATTGTCGAATTCCACAAATTCAACCAAAAATAAAGAATCCAACAACAACAATTGTAACAAAAACAACAACAACAACAGGACGACATGATTTAGATAGGAAAGTGTTACGTGAAACTTTATATTCGGAAATTTTCGAAAAACATAGACGATCAATATTTGCATTGGGTTCATTTTTAAGAATGTTGAAATCGAAGAAATCGAATTATAATGTAATTAAACAAGATGGTGATTCTGACTAAGAAGAAGAAGAAGAAAGAAATAAGAATAATTAACAGTATATGGCCCAAAATATCGTGCCAATTGTGTATTAATTAGTGCCTTTACATAAATAATTGTACACAACAAATAATTGTGTCACTCTATACATATATTTAATGCAAATCAATGAAATAATAGACGAGACACGAGACGTATACCTATAAAGGAAAATTGAATCTGGAGGCAGGCAGGTTTAAAAATTTAGAGCTTTTGCACTCTTGTTTTTTGTTTATTTAAAATTAGAATTAGAACAACAATAACAAAAGAAATCTGTGTGCCCCAAATGAGCAACCAAAATCAGGACTTTACATTTTTTTATACTCTGCCAATTTACACCTTGCTAATGTGAATTTTGCTAATTATTCAACAATTTAACAAGAATTAAACAAACCAACGGAAATGTATGATGTCATTCCTTGCTGTTGTTATAATAATAAATATTATTATTATTATTAATAAATTAATAAAAATACATTGCAGTGTATGTTTTTCTACTATTTTTTTATTAAAAGTATAATGACCTTTATTTTTTTTGTTTTTTTGTAATCTATTTGTGATCAAAAACAAAAATTTATTTTTATTAATAGAATCATAGAATAAAATCAAGAAATTTGCGTGTTATTTTCATTTCAAAACACTACAGAAATAATCGAGAATAAAATAAAAAAACAAATTAGATAAGATTTGAAAAATTAAATCAAATTTGGCGCTATAAATAATAAGTGAAGTTACATTACTTTATCATAGATGGCATACTGTACTAGTTGGTTAGTTATAGGAAACTGACCACAACGTTGCCGGATTTTATTAAAATTTAGGCGCTCAAATTGAAGAATACAAAAATAGAATTTACAGTAAACTTGTCATTATTTAAAAAGAATGATTTAGTATTATTATTTTTTTTTTAGCAATTAAGTGATAATTAAGATTTTAATACTCAATAATTTGTTTTGAAAATTCACGGGTTATCAAAAAAAGAATCAAGTCTTGAGCGAAAATTTCACATACATATTTTCCATAATGTGTGTGTGTGTGTGTGTGTGTGTGTGTGTGTGTGTGTGTGTGTGTGTGTGTGTGTGTGTGTGTGTGTGTGTGTGAATCAGGTTGAAGCCAGTTTCAACCATAACAAATTTGTTGAAAGTATCTTTCTATTCAGGTAATAACCACCCAAAAAAATGGCATCATCAGTAACCTCACCCCCTTTTTTTTCTGTTTGAGAATATTTTTCTTAAAAATTTTTTTATGTTTTATCCTGATACTAAAAGGTTTGACAAATCTCTTACCATGGTGTTTTTTTTAATATGATTTTTCAACTCGAAAATATTGAGAAAAGCTGTTTTACTTCATGTGGTCCTAATAGAAATAAAAAAAAACATCTAAAATCTCCCCTAGTTCGTGTGTTGCTGATGCAATTTTGTTGGGGATTTCTATAACGGTTTAAAGACGTAATTGCCAACAAAATACAGAAAATTCGTAAACAATACAGGGTATGTCCTAGCGATGGGACATTAAAAGTATGAGACGTTCTAATGGATGGATATTCCTGAAATTTAGTATACATATAGGCGTTTATCCATCTGAACTACCTTTAGAAAATATTTTTGTTGTTCTATCAACCACCGTTATATGGGGTAGTGCACCCTACTCTTTTATTTTAAATAGAATAGTACATTTATTTATTATATTTTTATATTCTATGATAAATTCGAAGAGGACTTTGATAATATGATTCATGCTCTAGCGCTGAAGATTTTTCAGATATTTTGACCTTTTAGTACAATTTTGAAATTTACAATGTTTGATTGAAAAAAAAAACACTGTGATCAGAATCAATTGTTTATCGAAAAGTGGAATTTTTCTTGTTGGTTGTTTAAGAAAAACACAGAAAATAAAAATCCCTTAAGGGCCGCCACCCGTCTTGCCCCACCTTCCCCTAGGTACAACAATTTCATCAATACAAGAATTAGCTTCTTATCTTATTACACACATATTACAGAGTTTTCGCCAGCCACCGTTACGCACCAAAACGTTACCTTGAAGCTTTAATCTTTACGGTGAAAATTTTCGTTTGCGCTGTACTCAGCCCACTGTAAGTCTAATGGACCTATAAAAATTAGTACTATTATGACATCTATTCTCCCGCATGAAAGATAAGTAGTTCAAATATCTCAGTAAAGATGCCGTAGTACGATGTTAATTTTAAATGCCGGAGCAAATCATAAATTACTGTTAAAATAATTCAATTACATTTCTTTTATTATTTACCTGTAGTCTGTATCAATTTTAGATTTTATTAATTACAATTGATTGTTATTTTAATCACCTCGTTTAATTTTTTTTACGACGTTATTTAGGTTATGTTCGTCAAGTCATTGTAATTTTGTTAAAATTCAATTAAGATACAGATTTCTGTTATACTAACATTAGATTACTGTTATATTGACAGTAACGATCAATTGATCGCATACCCGCCATATTGATTCAAGTGCACGTGGGGGTGTGGGGTCACGTGTTTAATACTGACAGTTTTTCATTGGTTCCCTTATTTTCATGATATAGCGTCAAAAATCGTCTTATACGGTTAAGAATCTGGACCTTGAAAGTTCAACGGGAAGATTTTAACGTACCGGTGGCTGGCGCAAACTCTATATTGTGTTGGTGTAGGCAGTGGCGTAACTACGTAGGGTTGCGTTAAACCCCCCCTTCCCCCCCCACACACAGACTTACGTTTGCGCCCATGGTACACAATCATATGTAGTTACGCCAATAATAATAATATCGAATATTAATGAAATAAATTTCAAGTCGTGGCGCCCGTAGAGGAACTGTGCCCCCCCCTCGCATCGCAGAGTCAGTGGCGGCGGTAGTTACACGCCACTGGGTGTAGGTATTGAAGCGGCCATTCAAATTATGTCTTTATCGAATACATTTAATTTTTATTACAGTGTTCTTCTTTTGTCAGTTGTATTTCACAATTTATCAAATGAGTTTCCCATTTATTAAATGTCAGAATCATATGTCAATTGATATTCCCTTTTTCTCAAATGACTTTCCCTTTATGCAAAATGCTTTTCCAACTAAATTAATTTTATTATCGAAACGAAAATACTATTTTAATTTAAAAAAAAAATACAAAATTATTACATTATATACAGGGTGAGTCGGGAGGAACGCACCAAACTTCAAGAGTGTGTTGTACACGTGAAAATAATTTGAAAAAACTTATATATTGTTATCCGATTTTTATTTGTTTTCAAGTTAGATTTATTACAAAATTTTGTACTTCAACATTGTTTTAATCAGCGTTTATTATAAGCAAACAGGCACTGACAAGTCTAGAATAGAAGTTTATGTAACTTTTCCTTTGTTGTTGAGCTGTTATCATCATAAACTATAGAAAAACTTACCTAGACATGATACTTGTAATCTACAAAAAAAAAATCAATATTCAACGTTTAGACTGTGAACAAGTTATACAATACATTATATAACACGTACAACAATGTTTTATCAAAATTGATAGAAGTAGCGATTATTATTATTGTTCCAAGATATTCTTTAATTGTAGTAATGTTGGTTGCCTATAAAAAAGTAGATCTACGAATAAATAAATACAAATGTGTACGCAGCTGTGAATAGTGTGAATGCAGCTTTATTATATTATAGATTTGATAACTGTCAAGGTTTGAGGTTAGTTTCATTTTTTTGCGTCAAACATGTTATAGAAGTTTAATTTTATTCTCTTTTATGTAGAAAATCTTGTTTCGCATAGATAGGTACCTATGATGTTTTACAAAAGTCAAGTTTACACCATACAATTCTCATTGTTGAAATTTTTCAGCACTCGACTGTACATACATACAGGGTGGATCATTTTAGATGGTATTTGAGGATATCTCATATAAGCAGTGATGGAACAAATTAACAATTAACTGATGATAAAAGCACTAAGGAAACTCTAACGATACCACCCATACTTTGTTTAAAATTTCTCTGTTACACAATGTAAAGTTAGCACACCCCCCCTTAATTTTTTTAATATAACTCTCGAACTGAAGTACTAACGATAAAAACTGAAGCACTAAAGAGCACTAATGATGGGTTTTAAAAAAAAAAAAATTATGGTGCTAATATGGGGGATGCCAACTTGACGGACGTGCTCAAAACTTTATGAAAGAAAAAAATCGAATTTTTTTTTCTTCTTTTCAATTTATTTTTTAAACATCATCACAGATTTGAATTGACAGACAAGAAAAAATACTTTTTATAATTAAAAATTACAACCTATTCAAAATGTGTTTTGTTTGTTTGTTTGTTTTCAATTTGATAAAATATTTATGTTATGTAGGTATAGATACACAACAGTGATAATTATGATTTGTGTGTGTGTGTGTGTGTGTGTGATTACATATTTCAAAATTAGTGTGTTTGTGTGTACAGGGTGTCTCATTTTCGATGGTATTCAAGAATATGTCCTATAAGCAGTAATGGAACAAATTAATTGATAACACATTCTCGTGTTACTTTTTCATGGCTAATCCGATCGTGTAATTAGATTTTTACTATCTTCTTTTGTTTTAGAGTTATTCAACTTTTTTGTCATTTTTTCACTATTCCAAAAACTCTTTATATCTCGTAATCTTAGAAGAAAATAAAACTTTTTCTAATTGTTTCTAATATAGTTTTTAATGCAGATTTTATCTATTTTATTTAATTTTGAATAAGTTTTAGCATTCTTGAGATATAACACAAACCTACGTTTTTTTAAATAGACCCATAGATACATTTTTAGTCCATTAAATAGCAAATCTTTTTCTGATTACAAATATATAATGATTTGTTATAGTTATTTTCAAAAATATTAGATTTATTCGAATAATTAATAATTTTTAAGTAAAAATTCCAAAATCATTATTCAAATGATGAACATAGAGTGCTATGAAACAATAGTTAAGTATACAGGGTGAGTTTAAAGTAACACATAATGACAATAACTTTATTATTTATGAGAATTTTGGAAACCGCCGAGACAGGTAACTTTTTATTTTTAAATTAAGTATGCGCGAAGGAGCCAAAACGGCTCTACCAGTTACCATTGCGAAGAACTGCCATCATCAACAATTTTTTTAAATGGCAACCCCTATTTTTGATTGCATTTTCGGATAGGGCATATTTTTCTGCGTTCAGAAATGTGAAAATCGTAAGGGGTTCAATAAGAAAATTTTCGAGAAAAAAATTCTCAAAGTTTGCAAGATTTTCTGTCATCATTATATCGTTGCATCAGCATAGATTAGGAAAAACACAACACCTTCGAATAAGCATTGCAAGAATTGGATTAAGTAGGCGTATGTAGAATTTTGACAAAACTATTGGCAAATATGGCGGATTAAATTGTCAAAAATTAAATTGCAAATTTAAATGAAATTGGAAGTTTTAGCTACATGTAAACTGTTAGATTAGATCGCATACACTTCAACCTTGCTTCCCATTTTCTCCCTAGGAGTAACCACCCTTAAGATTTTCAGCTTTATTTTTGACAACTACATTCGCCATATTTAAAAATAATTTTGAAAAATATTCAAAATACGCCTACTTAATCCAGTAATAAGCCAACGCTTGCAATGCTTATTCAAAGGTGTTGTGTTTTCGAATATTATGCTGATGCATGGGTATTATGATATGATGACAGAAAATCTTGCAAATTTTAAGAATTTTTTTCTCGAAAATTTACTTATGTAACCCCACATTATTTTTACATATCTGAACGTAGAAAAAAATTCTCTAGCTAAAAATGCAATAAAAAATAGGGGTTTCCATTTAAAAAAATTGTTGATGATGGCAGTTCTTCGCAATGGTAACTGGTAGAGCCGTTTTGGCTCCTTCGCGCATACTTAATTTAAAAATAAAAAGTTACCTGTTTCGGCGTTTTCCAAAATTCTCATAAATAAAAAAGTTATTGTCATTATGCGTTACTTTAAACTCACCCTGGTAAGTAGCAATTGTTTCATGGCACTCTATGTTCATCATTTGAATAATGATTTTGGAATTTTTACTTATAAATTATTAATTATTCAAATAACTCTAATATTTCTGAAAATAACTATAACAAATCATTTGTATATTTGTAATCAGAAAAGAATTTTCTATTTAATGGATTCAAAATTTATATGTAGTTCCATTTAAAAAAACATAAGTTTGTGTTATATCTCAAGAATGCTAAAACTTATTTAAAATTTAACAAAAAAGGTAAAATCTGCATCAAAAACTGTGTTAAAAGCAACCCAAAATAGTTTTATTTTCTTCTAAGATTACGAGATATAGTGAAAAAATGAGAAAAATTGAATAACTCGAAAACAAAAGAAGATAGCAAAAATCTAATTACACGATCGGATTAGCCATGAGAAAGTAACAATAGAATGTGTTATCAGTTAATTTGTTCCATTTTGTTTATATGAGAGATATCATCAAATACCATCGAAAATGGTCCATCCTGTACTTAAATATTATACAAAAATTTGAAAAAATTGGTCTGTTGTTATTTGTTGTTGTTTTAAACAATAGATAAGCTTCTAAATCCTATAAGTTCTTAATTAATTCATTAATTAACACTAATGAAAATTAAACATTATTTACATTAAAATTCTAAAATTAAAAATTAATGGTGTGTGTGTGTGTGTGTGTGCATAAGTGCAATAAAAATGAACAAAAAAATAATGTAGAAAATCAAACTTACATTCAAAAATACGGAATGTAAAAGTAGTAGTAGGCTATGATTACTGATTACATTGTTACAAGAAAAAAAAACACAAACAATTGATGATATATTTCCAATTATTCACCAATAGATGGCGCTATCACTATAACGGTAATCAGCATCAATTGTCATATTGTTGTGTTTTCTTTTGTCTCTTTTATCAACCTATGATATTTTTTTTATCTACAAACTATTTACAAATTGTGCGATCTAAAACACTATTTACACAATGAAATTATTTATCTTCTAAATTATTATTTTTATTTCAAAAAAATTATCAATTAATCAAATACTTATATGGAATGTTTTAATTAGTAATTAATATAATTAATTTGTTTATTATTTAATTATAAATGCTAAGAAACGGTCATACACGATATTAATTGTTGACATAATTGATTATAAATGTAATGATCACCACTAATACGACGCATTTTCAAATTCTTTGTATCATTCTGTTGATTATTAATAATTTTCAATTCAATTTGTATACCATTTTCATATTCTAAAAATGTTAAACAATCATTAATATTTTCAGTTTTTAAACATTTTTGTGTTGGTAATATTTGTTGATTTAATGTTGTTTTAATAATTTCTAAAATATCATTTGATTGATAACGTTTACATACATCATTTGATAATTCAAATTCAAATGAATTTTTATTTAAATTATCATCATCATCATTATTATCACCATTACCACCATTATTAGCATTATAATGATAATCATCATTATTTGTTGTTGTTGATGATGATGATGATGATGATTGTTTGAAATTTTGGAAAATTTGAAAATTTCCCATACTTGTCTCTGTATTCTTCAATTCATAATTAATTTGTAATTGTTCATATAAATGATTATTACAACTACTTTGTGTATTATTTGAACTACTACTAGGACTTTGATTACCAATACTTAAACTATCATTTGATAATGAATCATCTGAATAACATGAACTCTTATCAGAATTGCGACGTCTTTGTAAGAAATTCTCTGTTGTTGTTGTTGTTTTATTATTATCAATTGTTAAAATTCGATTATCATCATTCTCTTGACTCATTTTACGGCCAATACCTTTAGTAATTGATGGTAAATTCTCTGATGGTTCTGATATTAAAAATGATGGTAATAATTTTGTTGTTAATTGTTGTTGTTGATTATTATCTAAACTATCCATTGAATCTTCAGATGTATCTGAACCAGCAACTAAAGTTACTTCACTACCTAAAACATCTGTTAAAGATATCTGGGGATGACCACCACCACCACCACCACTATTTATCATCATTAGTTTATTACCATCATCATTGTTATTATTAGATAATAATTGTGATGATGATGATGATGATGATGATGGTGGTGGTAATAATTCTTCTTGAATCATATCTAAACCAGGACTACCCGGATTACTTATTGGTGAATTTGTTAAACTACGATGATTATGTAAATTTAAAATATTATGATGATGATGATGATGATGATGATGATGATGATGATTATGTAATAATTGTTGTGATTGATGTACAAAGTTTGTTGTTGTTGTTGTTGTATCCATTTTATTATCATCAATTAATTGTTGATTACGTAAATCTAATTGTAAATTAATCGATGGTGTACCTTGTGTTATAGAACCGGCACTTGTTGTTGTTGATGATGTTGTTGTATTTAAACCACTTAAACCTTGTGTTATTGATGAAATACTATTTGGACCACATGATAACGATTGTTGTTGTTGTTGTAGAAAATTATTAAAAGTCGATGTTGTTGTTGTTATACCACAAAAGTCTAAACTTGTATCACGATTTAATGTAAGTTGTTGTTGTTGTTGTTGTTGTTGTTGTTGTAAATCTTCACTTGTTGTTGTTGCTGTTGTTGTTGTTGTACAATAATATTGATGAACTGGTGATGATTCATTCAATTGATGATTAGGTGAACCTGTTGTTGTTTCAAATAATTAATTAATTAATTAATTAAAAAATGGTAATAAACAGTGACGGCTCGTGCTTAAAATAAGAAATACAGAATACAGAAGAGAAAATGCTATTTTGTCACACAGTTATTGGCCATAATATCAAGTTTGTGTTTGTAAAATTTATGAATCAATCTACGCTATCTTAAAAAATCAAACCTGTTATGTTTGTTTGATTAATTTTATATACGAACCATCACTGGTAATAATAAATAAATAAATAAATAAATAAATCATACCTGGAATTGATCGTGGTGGAGTTGATCTTGTTGATTGTAAGCCACGTTGTAAACGTTGACATTCCTGTTGAGGTGTTGTTGGACTTAATGTACGTGAATTATTTGTTGATCCTTCACTGCCCCGTCTAACTGGACTATAACGTTCTGAACTTTTACATTCACGTCCTATTTGAATACAAAAAAAAAATCAATAAATTAATTAAGCATCATTAATATTCATTATAATAATAATAATAATAATAATAATAATAATGGAGAAAGAAAACAAGGGTTAAATTCAAAGAGGAAGAAAAAAATATGGAAACAACTCTAAATATTTGTAATTTTCTCTACTGTTTGTGTGCTCTTCAAGTGGTGTGTTTTAACAAGGTTTTTAACAAATTATAAAAAATATTATACAGGGTGCCCCAGGGGTGTACTGGGAAGCTCTATAATTCCGTTACTAGAAGACGTATAGACTTGCGATTTTTTTCTTACAGTATCTACAGACATTCTGTACAATTTAAAATTATTTTCGTTATTTTAACTACCCTCTTTATAGGGGGTAGTGCACCCTACTCTCTTATTTTAAATGGAATGGTATATTATTTATTACATAATTGAATTCTTTAATGAAATCGAAGGCGACTTTGATAATATGATTCATGGTCTAGTGCTGAAAGTTTTTCAGATATTTTGACTTTTCATGAAATTTTTAATTTTACAGTGTTTAAATAAAAAATTCACAACATAGAAACTATTGCAATTAAAATGTTAGAATTTAGAATTCGAAAAGTACAAATAACCTACTTTGTATCAAACTGTAGAGCATTTAATTATCTTTCAGCGTTCGGTTGAAATGAATTTTTCTTTCAGGCAATTTACAAACTATAATAACTTGCTTATTTTAAATACAACACCATATTTCATTGGATAGAGAAAAAAATTCTCCATCGAACTGTATTAACATTCCCTATACCCATCTTTGATTGTTTTTCAGTTATTCAGAATTTTAAATTTTGTCTAATTTTCTTTCCTGAAAGAAAATGTAATGTAAATAGAAGGCTTAGCAAAACAACCTCCAATTCAATTGTCACAATTAAGATGAAATTAATTAATTAAATTTGGAGTATTTCAATGAAATAAAATGGAAGAAATCGATAATTAATTAAATTAATATTTATTGCATTTGTTTTTTGTGTATGTAGAATGTCCTAAAATTGTAAAAAATACAGGTAAATATTAACCGTCATATGTGATATTTTGTCATTTTGCTAAGCCTTCTATGCATTTTATTATAGTTGAATTATTTTGGCATAGGCGACTAGAAGTATTACATTTTGCTTCAAGGGAGGTTATTGAACGAAATTAAAAATTTTGAATAACTGAAAAATTATCAAAGATAGGTATAGGGAATGTTAATACAGTTCGATGCAGAATTTCTTTCTCTATCCAACCATATAAAGAGAAATATGGTGTTGTATTTAAAATAAGCAAGTTATTATAGTTTGTAAATTGCCTGAAAGAAAAATTTATTTCAGTTAAACAATGGAAGATAATTGAATTTTGTTTACATTGATAAAAAGTACATTATTTGTACAACATAAATTTGAAGTTACAATATTTCAAATGCTATATCTTCAAAAATATGAATTTTTCAATCAAACACTGCAAAATTAAAAATTTCATGAAAAGTCAAAATATCTGAAAAACTTTCAGTCCTAGACAATAGATCATATTATCAAAGTCCCCTTCGAATTCATTAAAGAATTCAAATATGTAATAAATAATATACCATTCCATTTAAAATAAGAGAGTAGGGTGTACTACCCCCTATAAGGACGGTAGTTAAAATAACGAAAATAATTTTAAATTGTACAGAATGTCCGTAGATACTGTAAGAAGAAAACCGCAAGTCGATATGTCTTCTAGCAACGGAATTATGGAGCTTTCTCGTACCCCTGGCGCACCCTGTATATATGTGAAAAATTCCTTATTTACTATATGTATTACAAGATACATGTAAATAAAAATTTATTCACACACTTGTTAGTTAAATAAAAGTAATCCCATTTATAACACACAGTAAAATATAACAACAAACAACCCTATTTAGTTAGGATATGTGTAAAACAGTATTTTCATGTCATAGTTGGCTAAGATTTTTGATATGTATGTACATATAACTTCGTAGCTTGGTCCGGACGTTCATGAGTTTGTGAAACATACGTCAATAAATATCTAATAGAGTATCAACCAAGCTAAAACCTACGTACCCAAATCATTATTTTTTTTTAAAAAAAATTTTATACTTACATTAATTGTTACTATTATTGTTTTACTATATATAAATAATGAAAATTAAGCAAAATTTTAATAAAAAAAAAAAATAAAAAAAAACCGTGTACCTTGAAATTCTTGTACAGTCGGTAAATGTGGTTTAACAGCATGCCGTGAATGTTTTCGTTGTGGTAACATTGATGGCATATAATTGCGTTTCATACGTGCCTCAACTTCCATTACAATTTCAGGTGGTATTACTGATAATAATAAAAAAAAAAACACAACAATGCATGCAGCAAATATTACATACAAAAATAAAGAAAAAATAAAATCCAATAGTTTTAAAACAAAAAAAAAAAACTATAAAAATTAGCAAATTAAAACTTACAAAAAAACACAATTCAATTCTTATTTACAACATTAAAAAACAAACTGTGTGATTGTTTTAAAAAAAAAAAAAAATATTACCTGGTGGCCGTTCCATTACAGTTAATAAACCAGTACGTCGTGTCCGACCTGTATTATTACCACCACAATTATTACCACCACTACTATTATTATTACTACAATTATTACTAGTTTGTAACGTATGTACATCTTCTGGATTTGCCATTGTATGCCGTTTTGTATTGCCTCGATTTTGCATATACCTATACAAAATAATAATAATTAATTAAATTTCTGTTTAATTGAAAATATTTTAATAAATCAAAAACCTTGCAACTGCTGCTAAATCTTCACTTATCGGTTGTTCAATATGTTGTTGTTGTTGTTGTTGTTGTGTTGTACCACTACACAAACTCGGATTACCACTTGAACTTGATGATGATGATGATGACATTATTGATAATTGTTCATGTGAACCAGGTGTTGTTGTATTATTACCACTCCAAGCTACATGTAAATTTGCCCCACCATCTACAACAAATATAAATTAAGAAATCAATTAAATTAAATTATTTTTGAAATTAATAATTACCGGAAGCTCTCCGTCCAAAACCACCAGCAGCATTCAATACAGTTGGTGGTTTTAATAGATGTGGATCTTTACCACCAAAATAATGGGGATTTTGTTGTCCTAATATTGGTAAATGTAATAATGGTAGATTGGTTTGTGGTAATAATTTTGTTAAATTTGTATCTTGATAAATAATTGGTTGGACCATACCATAATGTGTCTCCAATACCTATACAAACATTTGTGTAAATTAAATAATTAATTAATAATAATTAAATAATGAATAAATTTTTAAAACTACAGTTACTAAATACATACAGTACCGCAATTCTATGGGCCAATGTGTTAGAGAGAGAGAGAGAGAAAGCAAAATGGCGGCATTTGTAATAATATGCAATACTATTGGCTGTACTTAATAATCTGTGATGGAGTCAGATATCTTGATTTTAAATTCAACTTTTCAATGTCACCAACTTATAGTTTAAAATTCAAATGTCCCCATAAATTTCCGTCCAAAATCGTGGATATTGCGGTACTGTATATTTTTAGTTTTTAGTAACTGTACTTAAAACAATATACAAACCTGCTCATGTGCCGAATCACCAGGACCGACAGTATGTCGACGTATTGTTAAATATTTATCATTTGTTGTTGTTGTTGCTGTTGTCATATAATGTTGTTGTTGTTGTTGTTGTTGTGGATATTGTAATTGTTGTTGATAACAATACGGTTGTTGTAGAAATTGTTGTTCTAATAGTGGTGGTGTTGTTCTTAAATCACTAATATCTTGATCCATTTCTCTAAACTGTTGTTTTTAAAATAAAAAAATTGAATTATTATACAACAACAACAACAGAAAAATACATAAACTATAGTAATATATGAATGATTTAATAGATGGCGTTATTACTATAAACTAGTACAATTTTTAAACGATGATTCACAAAAATTTCACACAATTATACGAGTTTGTTCTATTTTTTTTTTTTTTTTAATAGACTATAATTGTAAGTCACCCTGTATATGTATAAAATGGTATTTTACTTTGCAGTTAGCCATGCTTTTATATTATCAAAAGAAGTCGTAATATGGTTCATACACTTTATTAAATTTGAGATTTTTCAATAGAAAAACAAAACGTCTGAACCAAGCTATAGACGTACGTAACCAAAAAAGTAACTGCAAACTAAATTACCATGATATACACTATTATTATTATTATTATTACCTTCTCTAATGGTTGTGTTTCATTATCACCACCAATTAAATAAACTGCTGGTATTGTTGGCATTGAAACAAATGGTGAACCACCACCATCTTCACTTACCATTGTTGTTTCATTTGTTGTTGTACCACCACCATAATTATGATATAAACACTTTTCATCATTGAAACTATCCCGACGTAAATTCAATGGTTGCTCTTGTTGTACTGGTAAAGATAATTGTGTTGTTGTTGTTGTTGTTGTTGTTAATAAATGTTGTTCATTAAATGATTCACTACGTTCATTTAATTTAATTTGTGGACGATTTGTTGTTGTTTTTACTAAATAATCATTTGTTGTTGTTATCTCCTGTTGTTGTTGTTGTTGTTGTTGTTGTTGTTGTGTAATTCTCGATTGGAAATTAATTGTGCGCTGATGTAATTTATCCAATAATAAATTATAAATAGCATGTATATGATCAAATGTTGAATTCTTTAATGATTCAATAATCATACTTTGGTTTAAATTAGGTAATTGTAACATATGATCTATCACAGTTTTATTTAATTGTAATGCTTCAATATTATTCTCACTATTATTATTATTATTATTATTATTACTATTTATATCATTATTATTATTATTATAATAAAGTGGATTTGTATCAATTATTATTGGTGGTACATTTGATAACCATTTATGTTTCATTATTTGTGCCATTGTCAGTCTTTTATCAGGATCAACAATTAACATATGTCGTATTAAATGTTCACAATCTTGTGACATAAAATATGGTATACGAAATTTACCATTGATAACAACATTACGTAATGCATGCAATGTTGGACCATCAAATGGTAATGAACCACATACCAAAACATAGAGGACAACACCTAAACTCTAGAATTAATAATTTTAAAAAAAAAAAAAGAAAACCAAAATTAAAATATGAATGAAGATTTAGAAAGAAAGAGAGAAGAGATGTAACAAATACCGATCTATTCAAATTATTACAACAATTACTTTTCTCTAATCTTATCATAAATAAATAATTATTTTTTTTTTTTAGTTATTTAAACAATCAAATCCTTTATCTTATCATACTTTTGTGACAATCATCAAATAAAATCTAGAGCGGTATTTCTTCTATTCCTTCTTTTTTTTTTGTTATTTCTATAGAAAGAATTTTCTAAAATTTACCCAAATGTCAGCTTTAGGTCCATCATATTTGAGGCCTTGAAATAATTCTGGTGCAGCATATGGTGGTGAACCACACCATGTTGATAATAAACAACCATTTGTAAATTGATTACTAAAACCAAAATCAGCTAATTTTATATTTAAATTATGATCTAATAATAGATTTTCAGCCTTTAAATCTCTATGGACAACACCCTGAGTATGACAATAATTTACGGCCGATACAATTTGATTAAAAATACGTTTTGCCTCTTGTTCTGGCATACGACCCTTTGCCACCAAATGATCTAAAAAATACAAAAAAATAAAAACACAAATATTTATAGGAAAATTCCAACATTCTATTCTCTTATTTTAAATGCTTATTGTTAGATATTTAGACTTTTTAATAATTAATTTTTCTATAATTTCTAAATTAATTACAATTTTCAGTTTTCATTTTCAAAAAATCTTCTACACGATCTAGTAGACTCCTAAAAAAACGTTATTTGTAATAAACAAAAATTCATAGGCGACTTCACAACAATTCTTTCTATGATTAAAAATAATTAACATATTAATTAATTAATTAACAAAAACAAATTATATACATCTAAATGTTGATTATTTGAATATAAGTGAATTGAAATTGATTTTTTATCTTTGTAAATTCGACTAAAATGTAAAAAATAAACTAAATAGTATGTATGTAGAGACAATTGAATCAAAATTCATTTGTTACAAACAATGTACATAAGTTATACCAAAGACTAACTACTAGATTCATATGTATCTATAATCACTTATCTACTGAAAAGAGGAAAGTTTTGCAATTTTATCCACACCAAAAAACAAAAAAGTCCAAATATCTTTTAAATTAAACCAAATTCCAATATTTTATAAATATAAAATTTTATTAAAAAATATGATAGTTACCAAAAATTTCACCATTACTAGCATACTCTGTTACCATATAAATTGTATGATTTGTTTCCATTAATTGATATAAACGTGTTATATGTGGATGTTTTAATTTCTTTAATATGGCAGTTTCACGGAAAATCTTTGTTAAATTCTCTTCATCTAATGCAGTCTTGTCTATTATTTTTATAGCAACCTATGGACAAAAAAAACAAAAACAAATTGAATATCATGGCAATAACAAAAAAAAAAGATCTCCAAAGGCAGCAAGTACCTTATATAGCGAATTTTTTTATGTATCTACATGCTGGAATATTAAATGAAAAACATTCTTATGATACTGACAATTAATATATTTTAATAATATTGAATCAACTAATAAATTCATTTCCCGATGTTATTTTAATATTTCTGATTTTTATTGAAAAATACTTTTAATCCACAAACAATTATCTAGCAGCCCCTGCGTCTAATATTAACTGTCAAAATTAGTTGCCCCCTGCGATATTCAATTTTTTTTTCTAATATCAATTGTCAGAACATATAGCCACCTGAGATTTTCGATTTTACTGTTAATACTAAATAAAGATATTTTTGCATTTTTCTTGCGAACCAACGAACCGATTTTGATGATTTTTTTTCTGGGTCATAGAGAATGGTCGGCTCTACTGTTATTTTAATTTTCATCCAAATCTAAGCAAATGTAATATTGAAAATGATTTTTTTTAACATTTCTTCAGCTCTTATTCCAAAAATGTTGGCCCTACCAGTCTGGCCAACGAACTCATCCAAGCTATCACGAAGACCGATTTTTGTACCAAGTTTCATTCAGATTGGACAATTTTTACGGCAGTTATCGTGGGTATATATATATATATATATATATATATATATATATATATATATATATATATATATATATATATGTATATATATATATGTATATATATATATATATATATATATATTTATATAAAAATTTTAACGAACGGTGGATATGGGTTCCTGAGATCCCAAAACGAACTTCTATGCAACAATTTTTCGGAAATTCAAAAGTGAGGATCTCGTCATTAGCTAATTTTTTTTAAAAAAATTCGCTAAAAATGGAAGATAAAAAGAAAAGAAAAACTACAATCGTCAACTGACTAGATACTACATTTCAAATTATTAATTAAATAATTTGTAAATTATTTGAATGAATGAATGAATTAATTAATTAATTAATCAGGAATTTATGATGCAGTACACTATACATGTAGTATACCTAATAAATAATAATAATAATAATAATAATAATAATAATAATAATAATAATAATAATAATAATAATAATAATAATAATAATAATAATAATAATAATAATAATAATAATAATAATAATAATAATAATAATAATAATAATAATAATAATAATAATAATAATAATAATAATAATAATAATAATAATAATAATAATAATAATAATAATAATAATAATAATAATAATAATAATAATAATAATAATAATAATAATAATAATAATAATAATAATAATAATAATAATAATAATAATAATAATAATAATAATAATAATAATAATAATAATAATAATAATAATAATAATAATAATAATAATAATAATAATAATAATAATAATAATAATAATAATAATAATAATAATAATAATAATAATAATAATAATAATAATAATAATAATAATAATAATAATAATAATAATAATAATAATAATAATAATAATAATAATAATAATAATAATAATAATAATAATAATAATAATAATAATAATAATAATAATAATAATAATAATAATAATAATAATAATAATAATAATAATAATAATAATAATAATAATAATAATAATAATAATAATAATAATAATAATAATAATAATAATAATAATAATAATAATAATAATAATAATAATAATAATAATAATAATAATAATAATAATAATAATAATAATAATAATAATAATAATAATAATAATAATAATAATAATAATAATAATAATAATAATAATAATAATAATAATAATAATAATAATAATAATAATAATAATAATAATAATAATAATAATAATAATAATAATAATAATAATAATAATAATAATAATAATAATAATAATAATAATAATAATAATAATAATAATAATAATAATAATAATAATAATAATAATAATAATAATAATAATAATAATAATACTAAATTATGTTTTCTAATAATAATATTTTATTAAATTAAAAAAAAACACTTGTCCTTGCCTAATACTAGCATTATTATTATTATTATTATTTCAGTGTAAATCTACTTCAGTCCATTATGAATTGTGAAAATAATATTAAAACAAATCTTTTACTTATTTTTCAATTTTCTAGAATAAAATCGAACATAACCTTAAAATATTTATTTAATACAACTAAATTATCACACAGTATTTCCCATAAAATTATAATTAAGAAATTACAATAAATTAATAAAAAAAACCATTAAATTTTTTGTGTTTTTTTTTATTAATTGTAATTTGGTTTTGAATTTTCGAGGTTATGATGAAGAAAAAAATTCCAAAGGCTATTTGATTATTGTTGTTCTGCTATCAACAATCAAATCATCTTTGGATTGCCATTTGTTTTTTTTTTTTGTTTTTCGTATAAATAGAAATGACAAAAGACAAAAAAAAACACAAATGAAATCTCCATAGTTTACTATTACTATACGAAATTATTTGTTATAATTACCTTAGTTCTGGTAACAATATGTGTAGCTAATTTAACAACAGCAAAATTGCCTTTACCAATTGTCTTCTCTAATTCATAATAACCGACACGGACTAATTTTTCAACAGATGATGTTGTTGTTGTTGTCGGTTTTGTTGTTGTCGACATTGTTGTTGTTATGTTTTTTTGTTTTTCGCTTCTTTATATTTTTATGTACAATATTGGAATTTTGTTCAAAATTATTAAAAATCATTTGATTATAATCATCATCATCATCACTATCACCATCATTATCATCACTATCATCACCATCATCAACATGATCATCATCATCATGTAATTGTACAATAATAATAATTGGATTTATTATAATAGAAATATACACATCTTTATCTAACCATATTGTCCATCTCTTTTCATTTCTTATAAAACACATATAATGTCATCTTCGTCTTTACACTTCATTTCACATCATTTTTGTTGTCATCTTTTTTTCCTCCCTTCTTATTATTATTTTTGTTTTGTTGTTTAATTCCACCACACCAACTAGATTTCTTATTAAATTTCTTACAAATTTCTAATTAATTAATTAATTCTTAATTATATTTAATATTAAAAAAACAATTGAAATACACAGACACACACACAAATTTTGTTTCTTCATTCGTTCTTCAATAGTTGTAATGATAATAATAATAATAATAATAATGATACTTATTATTATTATTGAAAAGAGATGATGATGATGATGATGATGAATTAAAAGGCCGAAATAATACCAGACAACAACGACATTATACTATTGAAATAAATATATACACTATTAGATTAATATAACAAAGATAGAGATATGAATATATGGTGAAATTTTAATATATAAAATATGGACACATACACAACAAACACATGCATACACAAGCACTCTCTCTCTCTCTCTCTCTCTCCTTGAGAATAAAAACAACAGACGACTACAATTGTTTAATACAAAGAACTGACTGCAGATAGCGTTAATTGTATACTGACGTCATACGTAATATGTGAACAAATAATAATGGTCTGTTCCCACGAATGCAGCAAAATTTAGAAAATTAATTGATCAATAAATACGACATTATTATTATTTATTTATTGTTTGTTTATGTATACTAGGAATGATAATGAAATTCATATTATTGGCGTATTCATATATCAAATTTAGAGTGACAATTTAGGATTAATTATTATCCTATTATTGATTTTTTCCAAGGTGAAAGTCTACCTGTTGTTGATAAGCAAATTAAACAAGCAAACAATAGATAATATTGATTTTTACGTGTTTAAAATGTAAATGATTACAATTTTTTTTATGTTGTTCTGTTATTCACAATTGTGAACCGGCATTAATACAATTCGATTTTAAAATTAAAATGGAACTGCAGTTGCCAAAATTTCTAATTTTTTATTTTTCTTATATTCGATTTTGGAAAACATTGCGCATTATTGTGCAATTAATATCATTATTCATAAAAAAAAAATGTGAATATGTGAATAATTGATTAAAATTTGTTATCATCGTTGGTTGAATTTGTCAATTTTTTTATGATTAATGAAAGATTTTTAGGACTTCTGATTGACGAATTGACAAATGTAGAAAAGTGAGGTTAAATATCTCAAACTTGTAAAAAAAAATAACAATTATAGAAAAATGGATTTAAATAAAGTACCAAATGATAAAAAACTCTATTTGTGTCGTTGGTATTTCAAAGGTAATTAATTTTAATAATTAATCATTAAAAATAAAAAACCATAACCTCAAATTCTAGTCGGTTTTGCTTTATTACCATTTTTATGGACGGTGAATGCGATTTGGTTCTTTAACGAAGCCTTCCGTAAGCCCGAATATGAAGAACAGAAATTAATTAAAAAATGTAAGTTTATCAAATACCATTTAACATACCATTTAATTAAAAAAAAAAAAAATTATTATCATAGATGTGATCTTATCAGCAATTGGTTCGTTACTATGGTTTGTAATTATTGCATCATGGGTGATAACATTCCAATTGAATCGACAAGAATGGGGTGAATTCGCTGATAACATATCATTCATTATACCATTAGGAACTGTATAATTAATTTATTAATTTAAATAAAAATAATAATAATGAATAATACAATTAATCTGAATAATCAAGATCATCATCATCATTATCACAATTATAATCAGAATCATTATCATCATTAATTGTTGTTGTTGTTGTTGTTGTTGTATTTCGTACAATTTCATTCGCTGATTTTTGATGGAAAACAAATGATATATATTTGGACATATCCCATATTTGTTTCAATATCATATCAGCTAAACCACGTTTATCCCAACAATGATACCAATTTGATAAATCTGATGTACAATCAGCATCATCTGGTGGATTTTTAATTTGTATACGATTTAAACAACGTTTACATTTTAAACATTCATGTGTATCACTATCAGTTTTTTCATAACGGAATAAATCACGTAATTCAGCTACACTAAAATGTCTACCAATATCATCATTATTATCAACAACAGTTGAACTTAATGCTTTTTTATGTGTTTGTCTTTGAAAGATTTTCTCTTCAATTGTACCAGCTGTTAAAAAACGATATATATAACATGGTTTCAATTGTCCATCACGCCATACACGTGCCATAGCTTGATCATCATTAGCTGGATTCCAATCTGGATCGAACATTATTAAACGATTTGCACCAATCAAATTTAAGCCACATCCACCAGCTTTTGAACTTAACATAAAAATGAATTCTTTTGATTCTGGATCATTGAATGTTTGTACAATTTTTGTACGTTTTTTTATATTCATTGTACCATCTAAACGTACATATTGATAACCACGTTTATTACATAATTTCACAAATAAATCCAATGTTTGTGTATAATTTGAAACTAATACGATTTTATCATTAGAATTTGCTTTTAAATTTGCCAAAAAACAATCTAATAACATCAATTTACCAGATAATTCCGGATGTATATCTTTGTTATTATTATTATTATTATTATTGATAATTTTTGATAATAATTCTTTACATTTCTTATCGAAACTATCATCATTTAATTTATCAAGAATTAATTCTGGATGATTACATAATTTCTTTAATGTTGTAATACTAGCCAATGTACTTAATGATGATGGTTTATTACCATCATTTGTATTAATAACAGTTTTACGTATAGCATCTGAATTGATATAATTTAAATATAATTGTTTTTGATATTCAGTTAATTGACAAATTATAATCATTTCAAATTTAACTGGTAGATATTTTGTTAATAGATTTGATGTACGCCGTATTAAACAACGATTAACTATTGTTGTTAATTCTTGTAAACAATCAACAGCCCGTTGACGTTCTTTATCACTAGCTGTTGAATCTTGACCTAAAAAATACAAAAATATATATAAAAAAAAACAATAATAATAATAATAATAATAATACCTTTCAAGATATGATTTTCAAATTTCTTTTTAAATTCTTGTGCACTACCCAATAGACCTTCATTAACAAAATGTATTAAACTGAAATATTCCAATAAATCATTTTGTATTGGTGTACCACTTAATAAGATACGTCTTTTTGCTTTTAAACCCATTAATGCACGATATGTTTGATTTTCACAATTTTTTAAACGATGCCCCTCATCACACAACACTAAACCAATTTCATTTGTATGTAAAATTTCTGAATGCATACGAAATGTTTCATATGATATTATTAAAACTGGTATAGCTGTACGTCCTTGATTTTGCATAAATTGTTGTAATTTCTTTTTAGCATCTGGACCACCATCCATTATCATTACAGTTAATCTACCTTTTAACCACTTGAAAAGAAAAAAAAAACAATAGTCTCTATACATAAATAAACATTAAAAACGTTTCCATTTACTTTATCAATTTCATTACTCCAATTCTTCACTAATGAACTTGGACAAACAATAATTCCCTTATCAATAATTGGTTTACATTCCGGTCCTTGACGTAATAATGTCCATAATAATGTGATACATTGTAATGTTTTACCTAAACCCATCTCATCAGCCATTATACAACCATATGAACCAGGAATTTGTACACCAGTTACACAATCATACATAAATTTAACACCCTACAATTATTATTCTTTTAATTAATTATTTAAATAATCAAAAACTAAAAAACAACAAACTTCACGTTGATGTGGTCGTAAGATATTGCCCAATGCTGGATCGACTACAACATGCACCAATTTCGGTCTAAAATCAATAATAGAAAACAAGTTAATTATTTAATTTCTAAAATTTAATAAAAGAGAGACCCATCATTTTTCAATTGTTCATGCATAGAAATCTCCGGTGGTGTATATAAAACTAAAGCATTTGGCATATTTGGATCATATAATGATCGGCGTACTTGTGATCTTCTTATACCGAGATTTCTCATTGAATTTGAACCTTCATAATTTGGTATTGGACATTTGAATGGTTTCGATAGAATTCGTATAATTGCCTCCTACAAAAATAAAACAACAATTAATTCAATTCAATTCAATTCAAAACCAATAATTTCATAATTAATTACATAATCTGTTGGTGATATTATTTCAATATTATTAATCTCTTGTTGTTGTTGTTGTTGTTGTTGTTGTGTACGTTTTCGTAATTTCGGTAAATTCTCTTTAATATCATCGTTTGTACGTTTTGTTGTTTTATTATTATTATTATTATTATTATTAGTAATTTGACTTGGTGCTAAACTACGACGCTAAAATTCAATATTAATAACGTAAATTTTAATTAATTAATTAAATTTAAAATTACCATAATTAATTAGAATTAACCAACTGAAAAATACACAAAAAAAAATCAAAAAAAAATCTTAGGCTAAGTTAGAAATGCAATTAGCGACACTTAAATTAATTACCAACTCACTGAGATAGTAAGAATAAAATATCCCTAAATATATAACTTTCATTAAAAATAAATTTATATTAATTTTTAGATCAATTTAACGATAATTATTAGAAAGTTTTATTAATTTTTTCTTATATTTTATCATTTTTTTATCATCTATTATTGAATATTTGTGATTTATTTACATTTATGAAAATGTAGATAAGTGGTGGAATTTATTGTTACAACTTTAAGTAGTGGTAAGACTTTGTGCCAACTTGATCAAACTTGATTCAAGGATATTAAATATAATACTAGAATTCTATCATTTTTTTATAAATAAACTCATTTTGTAGTAATTGGTAATATAAAACAATTGTAACTTTTCACAATAAATTTTTTATTTAAAATAATTTGATTACACTACCAACCGATTTGTGTTGTGGTGATAATAAATAAAATTCCCTAGATACTGTTTGTAATCTTCCATCTTTGTCTTGTAATATTTTGCTACAATTGATAAGCCTTATCAGAGAATATAATTAGCATTTTTATCTCATATATCACAATAATTAACATAAGTCGTTATATAATTTATTGAAAAAATTCCTTTTTTGTTATTGTTATCTCTAATTCAAGTAAATTTTGTTTTTTGTTCTTAGAATAAGTTGGGTAAATTTGTTTTTCAATTTTTTGTAGTGGTGGTATTTTATCAGATTTGCCAACTATACAAAAGAAGATTTCTTTGTTGTTTTACAAAGTCAAATCTTGATAAGTAGAGGTTAGGTTATATTGTTCCTTTTAATTTTTCAAACAATTAAAATAATAACAAAGAAAACAAAAAAAATGATTAATTAACATTTATGAAACAATGGATAATTAATTTAGTTTTATAATTGTGTTGTAAATAATTAAATAGAAATATTGTGATTTGTATATAGAAGAATCTTACTCTTATTTCAGTTGTTTAATTTGATTGTTTTTTTTTTTAATTTTATTTAAATTTTACTCAAATTCTTATAAAAAAATATACGATGAGTTATTATTTAAGAGAAATACCATGGGGTATACGTGTTTTACAAAAATTAACAGAAATCTGTTGTCCACGTTTGCATTTCAATCGAGAAGTTTGGTAAGTATATCAATTATTTCCTGTATTACTATTATTAATAATTGTAATTGTAATAATTTTTTTCAGTTATAAAACAAGTGTTGTTATATTAACATATATAGCATATATGTGTTATCATTTATCACGTAAGCCGATATCTGTTGTTAAAGCTGTTTTACATAGGAATTGTAGTAATTTACCACCACCACCACCACCATCATCTGCTATAGAACCGAATAATCAATGGAATTGGTGTGATTGGGCTCCATTCAGTAAATAAATAATTAATTTTCGTTTTATTAAAAAAAAAACATCATCTTCATCATCATCATCATCATTAGTAGTAGTAAAAACAAAGTAGGCGTTTGATTTTATATGTCGATAATAATAATTCGGATTAATCCAATTCATTTTAGTAAATAGGCTATGAAATTTGATGTTTTATTGTTTTTTTTAATTGTCGAAAAAAATCAAAGCCTACTTACTTTTCCCTATTATTCTAATCATTACCAATTAATTAATCAATTAGTATTGTTATTAGTAGTAGTAGTAGTAGTAAACGAGAAAAGTTGGCGTTGATTTAATTTTATTAATTAAATATGATATTTTAGTACTTCATGACCTACTCCTTTTTTTAAAAAAAATATATTTGAATCAAAGCCTATTTTTCTCTATTATTTATTTAATTAATTAATTAATTAATTATTGTTAATTTATTTTTTCCTTCTAGATGGTACCGATTCGAATGCACAACAATTATTAGGTGAATTAGATTCATCATTTTTATTTTGTTATGCAATAGCAATGTTTATATCTGGTTTTATTGCTGAACGTTGTAATTTACGTTATTTCCTAAGTTTAGGAATGTTAATGTCTGGTATATTCAGTTATTTATTTGGTATAGCAAAAACTTATAATATACATAATATGGGCTATTATGTAATCGTACAGGTAATTAAATAAAAAAAAAACATGACGTAAGTCGTAGATCTATCAATATATGTACTTACAAGTTTTACATTGTTGCCAAATTATCTTGTAATTTCTTTATTTTTGTTGATTTTAATTTTTTTTAAATATAGGGCTTAGCTGGTATAGCACAGACAACTGGTTGGCCAGGTGTTGTAACTGTAATGAGTAATTGGTTTGGTAAAAAGAAACGTGGCCTTATCTTTGGTTTATGGAATTCACATACAAGTATTGGCAATATTTTAGGATCATTAATTGCTGCTGAATATGTTGAAACTGATTGGGCATTATCATTTATTATGCCTGGTTTAATAATTGGTTTAATTGGTTTTATATTATTTCTATTTTTAGTTGTACATCCAAATGATGTTGGTTGTATTATAATTGATGATAATGATAATAATATGGATCGTTTAAATCATGTATGTTATTAATTAATTAATTAATTTTTTTTATTCTTCGAATAAATTAAATTTTAGAGACGTTATAAACGCTTAGAGAATCAAGTAGCGAATATTGATGATCGATCACCAACTATATCCGATACTGATGATATTGATATTGTTTTAGGTGAAGAAGTAAGTATTGATAGTTTTCTAACATTCTTAACAAAAAAAAAACACACACACACACACACACATCAGGTCTGAATGATTAGAATCATTTTTCGAATAAAATACACTAAAAAATTTGAAACGTAAGTCGATGCTTATTATTTCATCATACATGATGATTATTTAATTTTTCCAATTTGTTGCTAAAACAAGCTACATTTAGTCAATATTTTAAAACAACAACAATATATGTCAGCAGGCTGTGGCATGTCAAATTTACTAATGTAATAGATGAATCAAGTTACGCCATACGTTATTATATTAACAGACCTGATTTAGGAATTGTGTAATTATATTTTTTTTTTGTTTTTGTTATTTTATTGTTGATCAATTTGTATATCAAAAATTATAAAAAAACGAAACAAAATTTTTTAGGCAAGATTAAATCGAAATCACCTACCAGCTGATGATTTTGTAAGTGGTCTTTTTTTTTTGGTCTTTTAGATTCTATCTGTTCAACTTGCTTTACTACAATCAGCTTTTATTTTACATATATACAGCATGTTCCACAATAGTTAGTTTCGTTTGTGGGGCATGCTGTATAAATACTACTTTGTTAGTTAATTTTGTGTAATTTTCATATTAATGATTTGTTTAAGGAGATTCAACGGCGTCTCAATGAACGTACACATTTATTACGTAATCATTATCATCAACAACAATCACAAGAACAACAACAACAAGAATGTGGTGATGATGAAGTTGCAATTGGTTTTTTGGGTGCTTGCCGTATACCTGGCGTTATCGAATTCTCATTATCATTATTCTTTTCAAAATTAGTCAGTTACACATTCCTCTATTGGTTACCATCATATGTTAATGCTTCTAGTAAATTTATTTTCAATTATTTAATTAATTATATTAAATTAATTAATTTTTTTTTTAATTAGCAAAAATGGGCGCAACTTTAAGTGCTGATCTATCAACATTATTCGATATTGGTGGTATAATTGGTGCAATTTTAGCTGGTGTAATTAGTGATCATAGTGGAATGTCGGCAACAACATGTGTTGGAATGTTAACATTAGCTGCACCTATGGTAATGATGGGTGTACCACCTTCAATTAATATCAATTAATTAATTAATTAATTTAATTTGTTTATATGTAGATGTTCATTTATCAGAAATTTGGCACAATCAATATTGGTATCAATATGATTTTATTAATTATTGTTGGTTTATTAGTAAATGGACCATATGCATTGATAACAACAGCTGTATCAGCTGAATTAGGAACACATTCATGTCTTGATGGTGGTAATTCAAAGGCATTGGCAACAGTGACGGCAATTATTGATGGTACCGGATCTATTGGTAAATTTTATTTATTTCTTCTTCTTCTTACCCTTTATCCTCTTTAAATTTTAAAATAGTGGCGGCTCGTGTATTTGTTCTTTTATTTTATTTACTCAATATTTATCTCTCAACATATTGGTGTTTTTCTTTCTTTCTCGACAATCTTTGTGTGTTTTATATCCTCTCCTTTCTTCCTGTTTTACCTTCTTCTTTCTTTTTTGGCTTTCATTATTCTTTCTCGACTTTCGATTTTTCTTTGCCGCTGTTTTATTCTTGATTTAAGGCACGAGCCGCCGACACTGAGTCTTTTCTATAAAAAACACTATTGGTAATAAAAAATTAGGTGCTGCCGTTGGGCCACTATTGGCTGGTTTCGTATCCAATTACGGTTGGGATAATGTTTTCGGAATGTTGATGGTTGCTGATATTCTTGCATTATTATTCTTATTACGTTTAGTTAAACAGGAATTCCGTCAATTACGAACAATAATACGTCGTGATATACGAATTGAGTAATAATTAATAGTAATAGTATTAATAATTGATTAATTTATTTTGTTTTTTATATGTTTACTATGTAAAAAAATTATAATTTAAATTCATGTAAATATTGAGTAATTTTATATGAAAAGAAACTTGCAATTTCAATAGAAAAATAATTTACAAATAAATAAAATAATTAATTGAGATTTGAATCTGTTTTCTTTATTTATTAATATTTTTTTTTTTTTTCAACAATTAAAACTATAATAGAAATCGGTTATGTTATTTCATCGAATCTCTTGTCAAACAAACCACCACGCTCCAATCTTTTCCAAGATTTCAATTATAAGTTTTAATTTTATAGACAAAAAAAAATTGTAAGTTTTCAAGTTATATTACCACTTATATACAAATTTTATAATACAAACATTCGTAAAGAAGAACAAAAAAAAAATTAGTGTTGTTTTTTTTTTGAAATAATTAGAGAGAAATTTAAGTAAAATCATTAACAATTTTACAAACCCCACAAAAACTTAAGCCACATAACTGTATTCTTCACTCGAATGTGGCGTCCTCTCAATATATTGTTTATCAATTAATGATTCAATACATTTTTTAATTAGATGGACACTAGGTGCAAATGATACCTTCGATTGAGCATACACCTAATCAATTAACAAAAAATAACCATTCATTAATTAAATTATAGTTAATTAATTAAAAAAATTACCTCTTGTATTAAAGCATTATGTTTGAGTACTTTACGTGATTTCATGATACGTACAATAGCTGCTTGTAAATACATTTTACGATCCTCTTCAACTGAATTCATTGTTTGTTCAATCTCTTGTGGTGATTCTTTTTGGATTGCTGCATTTATTCGAAATTTCGTACGTTTATTACAATAATCCATATTTAAACGTAATACAGTATCTGGTTGTAAATCCTTTATTTAAAAAAAAAAAAAAAAATTTACTAGTAATGGTGAATGTAGTATAATAAATGGTTATTGTGGTTAAGGTTACCACGGTAATTTACCTCGTAGATGGCTATGAATTTCAGTTATGACGTAGTGTGGTTAGCTTCGTTTGGCTATTTGTAATGAAATATTGTATGAATAAAGCTAAGACTCTACGTAATGAAAAGACACAGCTAACTACGAAGTAAATATTTTATAAACTTACTGTAGAATCAGCTAATAATAATTTACATTCAATTAAACTGGCAGCATATCGATGATATTGTTCTGATGTTAATTGCAAACTCTCTTTTATTTCTTTATATGTTAAAGTATCAGTATTTTCAAATAATAATAATGTTGCCATTTGAAAGGTTTGCATTGTAACTAAATATGATTTTTTCAAATGATTTAATTTCAATTCAGCTTGACATAAATTGTGTAACCATGTTAATTTACGTCCATTGAAACGATTATGATAGAAAGTTTCAAACTGGAAATAACACAAATTCAACAATAACATTAGTTAGTTCACTCAGATAGTTGGCCATAGATTTGAGTTGTTAAAAAGTATGTACGTAAGTCTTTATTTGATTTATATTTACATATGACCGACTATATGTGTGGTATGGATTTATATTTACCATTTGTACACTACGTTCAAGTTGTCTTGGATAAGTGAATGGATTATTTGTTGTTTGTCCTAATGGCCATGCACCAGCTTGTAAAACATAAATACTAAAATTTATACTTAAATCGATATTTTCTTGTTTTAAAAATGTATTAAATTTATTATTTAAATCAGCACTAACTGACATATCAGTAAACATACGATGTAATTTACTTGTAAATTCATAACCACATGCTTGTTTTAAACGATTTATCATTGCCTCTTCAGCATCCATACTTTGTGTTTGTTGATGTATTAAACGTTTTGCTAACATACGTGAATAAAATTTTTGAAAAACATCTTTATCATCAATATATTTAAATATTGTTATACTTTCAGCTAATTTCTCATCAACCTAAAAATAAGAAATTTTTTTAATCTCATAATTACTACTACAATACAACATTACAAAATAAACGTATGTGTATTATTAAAAATTCAAGAAAATAAAAGAAATCATAATAATCTTGATACTATAGTGTGTTATCAATTTGATTTTGTATCTAAAGTAACTAACAAATGATTTATCAAAATTTATTCGAATGTAGATCGAACTTTAGAATTGTTTTTATAAGGAAACAACTTGAAAGACATTTTCTTAAAAAGAAAATGGAATCATTTCTATCAATTTCTTTCTCGATTGTAAGCATTCTATAATGTAAATTCAATCTTAATCTTATTGTAAATTGAAACATCGGTCGTAACTTGATTTAACAACAATTAGTGACACATACACCACACACAACACAACTATTGTCAATAATTAAAGCAACGACATACGTTCCGCATACCATATCATATCGATAGAAACTTACCTCTGAATCACTGATACCTTTACTTGATTTTCTTAATAATGTATCACAATATTTTGCAAGAAATTCTGGACTTTTACATACTGGTTTACCATGTCGATGATTTATAACTGAACTACATGCTTTATCTAATGCACCCATAAAATTTTGATCAGATTTGAAAACTTCTTGTATTAATTGTTTATATTTTTTATAAACATTCAACATATTCTCAACAAATGTTATATGAATATTATCAGCATCAATATTACCAATAGCCTATAAAAGAAAATAACATATTTAAAAAAATAAAAATAACTAATAATAATAATAATTAATTAATTACTGCTAATCCTTGTGTTTTAATATGATCTAAAACTGTATCAACTAATACACACATAGCATTTTGTACACTTTTTAATAAATCATACATATTTGATAAATCTTTTTTACGTTCACTTTGTACCATTGTCATACATTCACTATATAAAAATTCTAAATGTTCAGCTACCATATGTGTTTCACAACGTTGTGTTACTTTAATTAATGAACTTGAATGTGAAAAACGTCTAGCACGATATAATTCTTCTTCAATTTTATTTTTAACTTTTTCCATATATAAACTAACATTTTTCTCTTGTAATAAACGTGCTGCTTCACATTTATAATATTCACCACTTTCATTCAAAAATTGTTCTTCAAATAATTCTTGATAAAGTTGTAATTGTCCTTTTTTACGATAACTTTGTACATCAACAAAACTTAATATTGTACCATGTACAGCTTCAATTGTTATATTATTCATTACATTATTATTATTAAATTGTATTGTTGTTGTATTTATATGATTTGATTTACGATCATTTTCAATACATTCTAATAATAATTTGACTAGACGTTGACCTAATGGTGCAATCATACCACATTGCCATATTTCTAATGCTAATTCACCAATTTCCATTTGTTCACCATTTGTTGTCTCTGTATTACCATAAATTATTTCAGCATCACTTAATTTTTGTGCTTTTATATGTTGTTGATTTAAATATAAATATAAACTATGTAAATATTGACTACCAACTGAATATTGTGACCAATAATGATAATAATTCTTTAATAAATTTGCATCACCATCTTCTTGGACTTTTATTAATAATTTTGATACATGATCAATTAAATATTGTTTTGTTTCAGCATATAAACGATCAGCCATTGGTTCTGGATGAGCTACACATAATGAATAAACATCCCTTAAACAATAATAATAATAATAATAATAATAATAAACATTTATTAAATAAATAGAAAAACAAATTACGAGAATCTATCGTTCCAAACAAGACGTGGTACATGATCGAGTGTAATTACACCTTTTATAGTTTCACGGATTGCACCCCAAGTTGTATTAAAATCAACACGGCGTGGCTTCAAAGACATATTTTCTTATTTCTGTTAATTTCCCAACACAACAATCTGACGAAAAACGCAATGACAAAGCAGAAAAATCTAAAAATAGATTTGAAATCAACGAAAAATTCGTACGTGTGTGTGTGTATATATGGATATATTTATATATATATTTTTTTATAAATTAATAATCTCCATATAGAAATATTGCAACTTACTTGAATAGGTGTTGATATGCCTCCTCAAACTTCGAGCCCCTTTATGGAAAATAACAAATAATAATAATAATAATTTAGAAAACGTAAAGGGTTAAGACCTTGATGACAATTTTCAGCACTCTTAATAATAATTATTATTATTATTATTATTATTAGAGAAAATCTTGAGTATTTTATTTATTATTAATTACACACATTATTAATTAATTTGTTTTTTTGTTTAATTATCAAAATAATTGAAAAATTAAATGAATTTACGTACTTTTTTTTCCCCAATGAAAATGAAGTGTTTAGTTATCGAGACAAATGACAACTTCAATGACAGTTAAATAACGAACTACCAATATTATTCAACAAAAACCACTAGTAAAGTTACCAACATTTTTACTAGTTATCTCTTTTTATTTTATTAAAACTTGATGTTATTTATCTTTGTTTGACGTATATGAATATGTGCGACATTTAGCGTTCTATAAATTTCCCTATTGTTCAATAATTCTATTACCAACTGTATCAATTAAAAATCACTAGAAAATCGACAACAATCAAAATAAATTGTGGTTGATAATATAGCTAATTAACTAATAATGTAACGTTATACGTTAACCAAAATATAAATAATTTATTACAGTAGATTCGATCTTCAATCAAATTAGAGTCACTAATGATTGTTGGTGATAAGACTGATAAGACTAATAAGATTTTATTGAGCTACATTTAATCGCTTTAAATGTGTGTATAACTGATTGCATAAACGCCAGGGGCAAACAAGATAGATTTATCGTAAAGTATAAGAAAAAATCAAATAAATATAACACATCAATGAATTTATAATAAATTATCTCATATATAAGAGTATCAATTATTATTATTATTAAATTATGAAAAAAAAACAATACAAAATTATAATTATTAAAATAAAAATTTGTAAAACTCTAGTAGTATATGCAATTAATTTTACAATAATTACACAGATATCGCACAATTTATGTGATAAATTAAAAAAAAATGATCAGTTTTGTTAGAAAATCATATTCTGTACATTTATTTACATTATAACGTAAATTATTATCATTATTATTACTATTATTGTTGTTGTTATTGTTATTATCGCTACTGGTATAAATTTTTCCTTTGATAGAAAAACTGATAAGGAACAGTTAATAAAATTTACAAATAGAGTGATAGTGATTGTATTTCACATTATTATTATTATTATTATTATTATTATTATTATACTACTTTTTTTTGATAAAGAAAATTCACTTGTTTATTTAGGTACATATTGTTAATTTACTCTGGTTTGATATTGTGAAATTCTTCGTTAGTAAATTTGTTGAATAAATTATAGATAAGCAAGGTGGAGGAAATGTAAGATGAGTGCGATAATTAGAAAAGTAAATAAAAACTTATTTAAATAATAATTACTATTATTATTATTAAAATCATATTTTAATAAATTATGTATGCGCGGCTAAGGATTTTATTTCTAATCAGCATTTTACAATGTTTAAAATACGACAATTAAGAACAAATTCTGGATTAAATTTTATTTAAACAACTCTAAGGTAAGAATTAATTACCAGCTATACCTACAATAATTAAAAGCAATTAAAAATCAACTTAAATCTAGTTATCTGTGAGTAAAACAAAAAAAATCACAGTTTACTTGATGTGATTCTAATACACATCTGTGCGGTGAGAATAAATAAAAATTCCCAAATATTAATCGCATAGGGATTTTTATTATTCCTTAATCATTAATTTACATATTTATGTTGTTATTGTTATTGTTGTTAATTAATTCATTGATTATTTCTTTATAAATAATTTAAAAAAGAAAACAAGAAAAATCTAATTAACGTTACTGTGTGTGTGTGTGTGTGTGTGTGTGTGTGTCAATCATTTATCATGTGACTATAGATTTTTTCCCTTTACAAAATAAAAAAAAAACAAACAAAACAAGATATTGAAAATTTCACATTTGATTCAACCAATCATTGAATTGGTCACACCTATCAAAAATTTTGTTAAATTTAAATCAACCAATCATCAAATGGAATCATAAACAAAAAAAAAAAATCAAGTTACCACTTACTATTTCTTATACATACAGATATGTATATATTGTAGATCTTCATTTGTTTTTACCTATGTATATTGTATATATCTATGGTATATATGGTATAAGTATTTAAGAATTTATGACGTTACTGTCAAAAATTTGTGACAGTTCATCAAGAAATAGTCGATTTATTTGCTTGTTTTTGAAATTTATCAGATTCAAAAAAAAAAACAATCCAGAGAAGTAAGTAGACGTATAGATTTCCGGTAAATCCGGGGGTCAATGTTTTATCTTTTTTTTTTAGACTTCCTATCCATCTCTTTAACGTGAGTTTGTTTTTTTGGTGTTAAATACCAAAAAAAATCCAAGTTAACTAGATTTTTCAACTACTTGATCATAGTGAACTTTGATTGACTTTTTAGACTTATCAGTAAATTATAGATAGGACTATCGAGATATTAATAAGAAGAATAATAAAAATATTAACTGTACATACATAATTTAATATTATATATTACATATACATACATATGTAGAAATTAATTAATATTGTAGATTATTAAATATGTATGAAGGTATACGTATAGGTACATAAATACTACAGATGTATACATAATGTCCCATTTTTGGTGTCTTATCTAACTGTACATACCATATATGTACATAGGTACATAGTTTGAGTTGTGTATTGAATCAAACGATACAGATAGTGAATTAATTAATACCTAGAAGTTGGCCATGATTTTACTTACGACGTAGCGTCGTAGCTTAATTCGGTCACTTGAAAAATACGTTAACAAATGACAAATGTAATAAAGTACGAATAAAGCTACGACTATATGACGGTACGTAATAGAAAACATAGCCAACTCTGAGAATAAAAACCGTGGTACACCCTGTATTTTATAAATATATGTGATTTATAATAGTTAGAAATTTGAAATCTTCATATACAAATCAATAAAATATTAATTATTCTGTATACAAAATTTATTATTATTATTATCTTTATTTTTGTTGAAAACAACATTTTTTAAGTCTCTATAGACACACGACTATTTCCACTAGAATTTTCTTGGCCAACATCCAGTTTTGAATGTGAAACAATTAACATCTAATGCAGACAAATTCTATTTTAATAATATCATCTAACAATAATAATAATAATAATAGATGAAAACTTGAAAAAAATCTAGCATTGTGGAAAATCTAGTGTGCGTGGTTTTTACAATTCTTTTCTGATCCTTTCGTATAAATTCTCCAATATAACTTGGCCTTGAATATGACATTTTTTTTTGTCTTCTAATATCTTATTAGCAAACAATTGAATTTAATGTGTTAATTTTTGGTTATTTTTGAGGGGAATTTTCTTAAAGGGTTAATAATTAAAGAAGAAATATGGAATCACCACCATCAACACCACCACCATCACAACCACCAACACCGTTGTCATCTTTATCATTAGATGTAGGTGATCGGAATAATGAACGTTATGGTTTAGGTTATCAAAATACATTGGTAAGTTGATTATTACTTTACCTATCTGATTTATTCCATATTAACATAGTTACCTATGAAATTACATTGTCATATATAAAGTTTAAATGGTCAGGGCCGGCTTTCAATTTTATGTAGGTATACTCAGATATAGTCTACTTAGATCAGGTTATATAATTTAGATTTTTATTTTTTGTTTTAATAAAATCAAATTAACAAATTCGGACAATTTCGCAATTGTTTGTTCATGACATACTTGCAAAAAATGTGACGAGAATCTTTTGTTTTATTATCATATAATAATGAATTACTAATTGATTAAGAAAATAATACTAAATGACATCAATTTACGGGCTTTTTTCTCCTTCAATTTTATTTCACTTCATTTGTATTGAAATACGGTCCTGTATTTCGTAAGCTAGGTTATGGTTAAGTATGATTTATGATTATTTGATTGATCAATGGTTTGTGTAAGAGCGACCTTATACCTACACATACATACACACACATACAGGTGAAACGATTTTAAATACAGGACCGGATTTGTTTTATTTATCTCACCAACATTTTTTTCTACTAAATTATTCAAGGTTGAGGTTAATTTGTGTTTTCTTGTAATAAGATCTTAGTTAACTATGAAATGATTATTTTAATAATATCAATCTATCTTTGTCTAATGTTGTCTAGACGCTCGATTCTTTTGTTTGCATACTATTTAAGAAAAAACAATTATCTAGACATCTATCAAATTAATTTGATGCGTTTTTGTTTATTTCTCCATTCAACGTAAACTATTATTAAATGGCAAAAATCCATTAATTAAATTAAAAAAATTCAATGTTAAGTTGAACAAACAATAACATCTGCAGTTTTAATTAGAAAGAAATACACACCTGTTTTCATATTATTTCATTGTTGTTGTTGTGAGGGAGGATTAAAAATAGAAATAGAGTAGATTTCAACGTAAATATTAAAAAGTAGAGTAGGCTTTGACTTTTATATTGTTTATTTAAAAATTCAAAAAAAAAAAAAAATTTAAATCTAGTCAACATAAAAAAAACAATCAAAAGCCACTATTGACTTTTGAATTGAATGTATACTTGGTTGCCTAATATACACGAAATTATATAGAATGTTCCAATTTTACTTACATATACCTACATCCTAAGTATTTATATTGAAATATTGTTAATTTTATTATTATTACGATTTATTATCAATTATTTGTTATCACTTTCTGTTATATTATTGTTTGTTGTTGTGTGTTTTGTTTTTTTATTATTTTCAAAGCAATTATTATGAAAATTATTAAGTCAGATATGTTTCAATTGAATAATAATCCCTTATAGCAATTGGTAAGAATTACATAAACCATTTCGGACTTGGATATGAATGAATAATACTTGAATAAAGTATAATCAACGACTTATGTTCTTTGTAGAAGTACTCTTCGTTCTTATTACAAGATTAACAAGATTATTGTCGTTGATTTATTCATATAAAAAGTACATTTTTATTAACAACAATTTTTTGTCTCATTCATTCAATTGAACAAAAAGTTGTACAGCAAGTATTCGTGTTTCTTTTTTCTGCTTCTATTTGTTATAATTATTATTCTCATTATTAATTTTTTTTTTATTATTATTATAAATTATGTTAGAGTGCAAAATTGCGTGTGTAATTCTTATTTTAAAATCATTTAAATTCAATTAAAGTTAATCGAGAAAAAAAATAAGGTTTTTTCTGATTAATTTATTGTTAAAAAAAAAGAAAAAGAAAATGGATGTTACATCAATGTCGGAGGCTCAATTCGGTGAAGCCGATCCTGAATCTGTCGATAAAGAATGGGAGGAATTTAGTAAATTATTAGAGAAACGCCGGAAACGACAAGAACAATGTTTCTATCCTTGTCCACCTCCGGAAGAAGAATACAATAATACATTAGTAAGATTTTCTTTATTATGCCCATCTATATTCATCTAAAGCCGGCCCTGTTTATTTATAAATTTGATTAATATTTAAAGCTGACCATACACTACAATATTTGTATTATTTATAGATGTATGGCCGTTATAGTCGGCAATTGGGTGAATTTGCAAAATTAGAAGGTTTAAAACAAGCAGAAAAACGTCGTTTAAAAGAGGAGAAACAACGTAAAAAAGAATTAAAAGGTTATCAAGGCAAAGTTGCTAAGACTATATCGTTTTTATGGCGGCATACGTTTGCACGTCTCGGTGAAGATTGGGTATTTTTAGCTCTTTTAGGTGTAATTATGGCTATATTAAGTTTCATAATGGACCGTGGTATATCAATATGTAATAAAGGTACTTAAACAAAAATAAATAATGATCTTGTTACAAAATTATTGAATTTTTAATGATTTAAAGCTAGAATATGGTTGTATCGTGATTTAACAAATCATCCATTAGCGCAATATGCAGCATGGTCAGCATTACCTGTTACATTAACATTATTTAGTGCCGGTTTTGCACACTTGATAGCGCCACAATCTATCGGTAAGTCAATAATTCGGCCATTAATAACCTTAAAATCTAATCATTTTTTTTTTGTTTTGTTTTTAAATAGGTTCTGGTATACCAGAAATGAAGACGATATTACGTGGTGTTGCATTAAAAGAATATTTAACATTTCGTACATTAGTAGCAAAAGTTGTTGGTTTAACAGCTACATTAGGTAGTGGTATGCCAATTGGTAAAGAAGGACCATTTGTACATATTGCTAGTATATCAGCAACATTATTAAGTAAATTAGTTACTGGTTTTCAAGGTATTTATGAGAATGAATGTCGTACAACAGAAATGTTAGCAGCAGCATGTGCTGTTGGTGTTGCTAGTTGTTTTGCTGCACCAGTTGGTGGTGTTTTATTTAGTATTGAAGTAACAACTGTTTATTTTGCTGTACGTAATTATTGGCGTGGTTTCTTTGCTGCTGTTTGTGGTGCAACAATATTTCGTTTATTAGCTGTATGGTTTGAAGGTGCTGATACAGTAACAGCTGTTTTTAAAACGAATTTCCATATGGATTTCCCATTTGATCCACAAGAATTATTTGTTTTTGCATTAATGGGGTAAATTATTATTATTAATTATTATTACACATAATAAAATCTTGAATAATTTCAGTGCTATTTGTGGACTGGGTGGTGCGTTCTTTGTATGGGTTCATCGACAATACGTTATGTTTATGCGTAATAGTAAAACTATAAATAAATTCTTGCAGAAGAAGTGAGTTTGTTGCAATCCTTTTCTTATTAAATTAATTTTCTATGTGTTTTTTTTTTTAAAGTCGTTTTTTATATCCAGCAATTGTTTCATTATTAGTGTCAACAGTATCATTTCCATTGGGTGCTGGACAATTTTTTGCTGGTGTTTTAACAACACACGAACAAGTCTCAACATTGTTTAGTAATTTCTCATGGACTGCAAATAATTTAACAGTATCTGAACAACAATTAATAGCTGCATGGCAACCAGCTGGTGTCTTTGTTAATCTTATCTGTTATACAGCATTTACTGTAATTGTGTTGGTGGAGAATTCATAATTTAATTAATTAATTATTTTTTTTTTTATAATTTTTCTAGTTTGTATTTTCAATTATTTGTTCAACAGTACCAGTACCAAGTGGTATTTTTATACCAGTATTTAAAATTGGTGCTGGCTTTGGTCGTTTAATTGGTGAATTGATGTCATTATGGTTTCCAAATGGGATGCGTTATGGTGGTAAAATTGCTGAAATTATACCAGGTGGTTATGCAACAGTTGGTGCTGCGGCATTTAGTGGTTCTGTTACACATACAATTTCTGTATCAGTAATTGTATTTGAAATGACAGGACAAATTACACATATTATACCAATTATGATTGCTGTATTAATATCAAATGCTATTGCTAGTTTATTAGCACCAAGTATTTATGATAGTATTATATTAATTAAGAAATTACCATATTTACCAGATCTTCTACCAAGTAGTAGTGGTAAGTTGTATTTTTATTATTGTTACGCCAATGTCTTTATAACGTTACGTAATCAAAGGCATAGCCAACTCCTATATTTGTTGAAGATCAAAAGATCTTTTTTATTGCTATATACAGGGTGATTCAAGAGGATGGGTAATTAAACGTAGAACAAGTTCTAATTGATAGAACTTTATGAAATTTAGTATGTGGCCGTTTTGGCACTTGAACTACCTTTGGAAAATATTTTCGTTGTTCTAGCTACCCTTCTTATATGGGGTAGTGCACCCTACTCTCTTATTTTAAATGAAATGGTATATTTTTTATTGCATTTTCAGATTCTTTGATGAAATCGAAGGGGACTTTGATAACATGACCTATTGTCTAGCGCTGAAGGTTCTTCAGATATTTTAACTTTTCATGAAATTTTTAATTTTGCAGTGTTTAAATAAAAAATTCACAACATAGAAACTATTGCAATTAAAATGTTAGAATTTAGAATTCGAAAAGTACAAATAACCTACTTTGTATCAAACTGTAGAGCATTTAATTATCTTTCAGCGTTCGGTTGAAATGAATTTTTCTTTCAGGCAATTTACAAACTATAATAACTTGCTTATTTTAAATACAACACCATATTTCATTGGATAGAGAAAAAAATTCTCCATCGAACTGTATTAACATTCCCTATACCCATCTTTGATTGTTTTTCAGTTATTCAGAATTTTAAATTTCGTTCAATAACCTCCCTTGAAGCAAAATGTAATACTTCTAGTCGCCTATGCCAAAATAATTCAACTATAATAAAATGCATAGAAGGCTTAGCAAAATGACAAAATATCACATATGACGGTTAATATTTACCTGTATTTTTTACAATTTTAGGACATTCTACATACACAAAAAACAAATGCAATAAATATTAATTTAATTAATTATCGATTTCTTCCATTTTATTTCATTGAAATACTCCAAATTTAATTAATTAATTTCATCTTAATTGTGACAATTGAATTGGAGGTTGTTTTGCTAAGCCTTCTGTTATGTTTTACATTTTTTTTCAGGAAAGAAAATTAGACGAAATTTAAAATTCTGAATAACTGAAAAACAATCAAAGATAGGTATAGGGAATGGTAATACAGTTTGATATAGAATTTTTTTCTCTATCCAACCATATAGAGAAAAATATAATGTTCTATTTGAAATAAGCAAATTATTACAGTTTGAAAATTGCCTGAAAGAAAAATTGATTTCAGACAAACGTTGAAAGATAATTCAATTCTGTTTAAATTAGCAAAAAGAACATTATTCTTAATACTCAAATTTCAAGTTTCAATACTTTAATAACTGCTATAACTTGAAAAATATGAATTTTTTAATTAAACACTGCAAATTTGAATATAGAACTAAAAGGTGAAAAATCTGAAAAACTTTCACCGCTAGACTATGGATCATGTTATCAAAGTCCCCTTCGATTTTATTGAAGAATTCAAAAATGTAATAAAAAATATACCATTCTATTTAAAATAAGAGATTAGGGTGCACTACCCTATATAAGAAGGGTAGCTAGAATAACGAAAATAATTTCTAGAGAAAATTCAGGGGATATAATGGCTACATACCAAATTTCATCAACTTCCAATAACTAGAACTTGTCATACTTTTAATGGCCCATCCTCTTGAATCATCCTGTATAGGCATTGGCGTAGACTATTAAAGATTTTATAATTTCTATTTTAATTTTTCTATTATTTCTTTAATTTTAATTTCTAGGAATGTACGATCTTTACGTAGAAGATTTTATGGTACGTGATGTTAAATATATCTATTATGGTATGACCTATGAACAATTAAAGATATTATTAAAAAATTATAAACGTTTACAAAGTTTCCCATTAGTTGATAATCCTGACAATATGGTCTTATTAGGTTCAATACAACGTTTACAATTAATACAATTAATTGATAAACATATTGGTAAAGAACGACGCTTACAAGTGGCTGCTATACGTAAACGTGAAGCAGAAGAACAACGACGAGCACGTGAAGAAGCTGAACGTAAAGCGGCAGCAATTGCAGCAATGAAAGCTTCTTCATTATTAAATACAACAACAACAACAACAACAACAAGTGAAGAACGTCAACGACGACCATCACGTTTTCAAGTCGTACCAGCATCAGATGATGTTCTAGCCATTCGGCAAATGAGTGAGAATCAAATCAATCAACAACATCATTATCATCAACCACCATGTTTTGGTAGTCAACCGAAAAAGTCAATTTTAAAAAAGACAAATTCGTTCACATTAAAAGGTTTCAGTCCATTTATATCGACTAGTCCTGGTTCAACACCATATACAACAGTAACAGGTGCTGAAAGTCGGATACGTTTAGCATTTGAAGCAATCTTTCGTAAATCGGCACAATTACAAGATGTCGATACAACAACAAATGATGAACATTCATCTATTTTAAATAATAATAATAATAATAATAATAGTGGTAGTAATAATAATAATAATAATAAGATACAAATAATGCCAATGAGTCCATTATTAACATTAAAAAAAGTCCAATTACCAAAGGAACGTGTCTGTGATATGTCACCAGAAGATCAACGTATATGGGAAGATGAACAAATGCAATTATCAGTTGATTTTACTTTATGTCATATTGATCCAGCACCATTTCAATTAGTTGAACGTACATCATTATTAAAAGTACATTCATTATTTTCAATGATTGGTATTAATCATGCTTATGTAACAGCAATTGGTAAATTAGTTGGTGTTGTTGGTTTAAAAGATTTACGTAAAGCTATCGAAGATGTTAATAGTGGTAATTTACCACCACATCAATCACATGAAAATAATCTTCATCATACATTTAATTATAAGAATAATAATAATAATAATAAAAATAATAATAATCAGAGTGATAATAATAATATTAGTGATATTGATGAGAATGAAGTACAACAGCAGGCGTTAATGGCAAAAGTTTAATTACTGTGATAAATCAATTATTTTGTTATTATTATTATTAATTATTAAAATTATAATAATTATTATAAGAAGACATTTTGTGCTATGTTTTGTGTAGATCAAAATTGACGCTCTTATACAAGAAATTTGAACAAGTAGATTTTGTAGTGTTTTTTTTTTTTTGTAACACTAAAATAAAAATCCAACTCATTGTTACATTACAACATTATAGATAGAAATCATTAAACATTCAACTAAAGGGAGGAAATTATTATTTGTTATCTTTCCATTATCTGCATCTATACAGGATGGCCTACTTTCGATAGTTATTTAAAAGTATCCCATAAAAAAAAGCATTGATGGGATAAACTAACTGATCTGATAAAACATTCTTGTACTATATTGTTTCAGGACTAACCTTATAGTGTAATTAGATTTTTGCCATGAATTTTATCTTTTCACTTTTTATTATTATAAAAATTATTAATTTTATCTTAATTATTTTATTTATTTATTTTAAATTTACAATTTACAATCTTTAATATTCTCTTAAGATTGTATCTACTATATTATTCCCTTAACTACCCATCAACTATATTCTAACTAACTAACTAACTAACTAACTAACTAACTAACTAACTAATCTTCTCCTTGATATTTGTAATATTTATACTAAAACTTATGATGCGATGATGATTAATGTCTACAATGACTATTGTTCAAAGAAAAACTGCAAGAACAGCAAAAAGTACTATTACAAACAAAATGATGATCTAAATACAATCATTGTTCCTATTAAGAAAAATGATGATCTAAATAGAATCATTGTTTCTTTAGATAGGAAAATTATAATCTAAATAATATTATTGTTTAATTAATATAAGCGAAGTATTGTTTATAGAAAAACACTTATTACAATAGAATGATTATTTTCGTTGATATAATTCATGCTCTTTTATTTTCCAATTCTTTAATCTTATTTATTTTCCCACTACATATTCCAAGGATGCTCCATTTTTCGTTATTCTTTCAAGAAAAGGAGACTTTTTTTAACTGCTTTTAAGCAGATTTCATTTATTTGATCCAATTTTAGCGTTCTTGAGTTAAGGTTTTTTCATTTTTAATTAGTATAAACGACGCGAAAAATTTGATAAAAATGGTGGATGCGCCGGGAGAGAAATAAACTTTAAATAACTATAGCGCTGAAAATACTTGACAAAATTTAATAAATCTAGTGTCAAGTTAAAGCTCTTTTTTTCTCTATTTTCAATTAGTGTCTGTTAGAAAATTATAATTCAAATATAGACGACGTAATTTAAAAAAAAGAAAGATCTCCAAAGGCAGCAAGTACCTTATATAGCGAATTTTTTTATGTATCTACATACTGAAATATTAATTGCAAAACATTCTTATGATACTGACAATTAATATATTTTAATAACATTGAATCAACTAATAAATTCATTTCCCGATGTTATTTTAATATTTATGATTTTTATTGAAAAATACTTTTAATCCACAAACAATAAGAAACACTAAAAAAAAAAATAATAATGAAGTTTGTTGTTTGTCTAATACGTCTAATCAAGGCCTGCTTGATTTTTTCAAGCGAAATTCTCTAGCAGGCCTTGCGTCTAATATTAACTGTCAAAATTAGTTGCCCCCCCGCGATATTCAATTTTTTTTCTAATATCAATAGTCAGAACATATAGCCACCTGAGATAATCGATTTTACTGCTTATACTCAAAAAAGAGATTTTTGCATTTTTCTTGCGAACCAACGAACCGATTTTGATGATTTTTTTTCTGGGTCATAGAGAATGGTCGGCTCTACTGATATTCTAATTTTCATCAAAATCTAAGCAAATGTAATATTGAAAATGATTTTTTTTAACATTTCTTCAGCTCTTATTCCAAAAGTGTTGGCCTTACCAGTCTGGCCAACGAACTCATCCAAGCTATCCCAAAGACTGATTTTTGTACCAAGTTTCATTCAGATTAGACTATTTTTACGGCAGTTATCGTGGATATACATATATAAATATATATATAAATATATATATATATATATATCAAAATTTTAACGAACGGTGGATATGGGTTCCTGAGGTTCCAAAACGAACTTCTGTGCAAAAATTTTTCGGAAATTCAAAAGTGAGGATCTCGTCATTAGCTAATTTTTTTTAAAAAAATTCGCTAATTAGATAAAAACAGTGACAAATGGTGGATGCGCCGGGTAAGAAATACACTTTAAATAATCACATCACTGAAAATACTTGACACAATTAAATGAATCTCGTGTCAAATTAAAGCTTTTTTTCTCTATTTTCAATTGATGTCTGTTAGACATTCATAATTCAAGGATTGACGATGTAATTGAGAAAATTAGAGAAAATACTGACAAATGGTGGATGCGCCGGGAGAGAAATAAACTTTAAATAGCTAGAGTGCTGTAAATACTTGACATAATTTAATGATTCTACCATAGACTAGATAGACCCCCCACTTCCTGACGTCAAATATTCCACCGTTTCTGTACAATCCCATCCAGGCGGCGCTGTAGCTTGTGGTGTAAAACTAGGATAACTTAATGAAAAAAATGCGGGAAATTTAAATCTTATTTTGATTGTATTTACATATATTGAAATCAATTAAAGGTACTATTAATACACAAGACAAGATAAATTAAATATAAATATATTTAAAATAATAAATTTGAATTGAATTAACAAGTGAAAGCAAATAAAAGTAGGTATTCTAAATAAATCAACTATGTATACATACATACGTATGTACGTAAATGATGAACGTGCTGATGTTCATTTTCATTTTCATTCGACTTGATCCATATGAAATGAATCGCTCCATATGAAACTTGAGAACCCCAGTACCCAATATATACAATTAATATATTGTTGTGAAAATTTACCCACTTTTCTATGATCTTGCAAAAATAATACAATGGGACTTCATTCCCGGGATCTCGACACAGCTCACATACATCTAAAATTAAAAAAAAATCATTTGAAACGGTAATATTAAATATTTTTTTATTATATAAAATCATTTTTATAATACTTACGGGTTCTTAGATTTGAAAAAACCAAATAAAATTAACAATAAAGAAATAAGTTAGATGAAGATGCTGAAAACTGTCAAATTCAAGCAATTTTCGATGACTTAACATAGGACTAAATTTCTCCTATTGCCAACATTTAATTTTTTCCCCTAAACGCGATCTTAAAAACCTCTAAATTTCAATTACAGCCGTCTAAAATAAAATTTTGTAAAATATAAGTATGTCGAAAATGTAGTTTTTCCTTTGTCTAGTATTGATATTTTTAAATTTGAGTAAGATTCCTGCAAAAAAAACACCTTTTTGTATGTTATTTATTGTGTTAGGGGAAAACTCATAAGTTGCCAACACCGTTGATTTTTGAATTTTACTTAGCGACATCTTTATCCGTTAGCAGAAACTATTATTTTACACCTAGTTCTAGTTTCTACTGCTACGCGTCGCCACAATCGAAAAAATAATTTCGCAAGCGCCCCCTGGATGGAATTGTACATAAATACCACGTGAGCTGTAGAACCCCCCACCAATATAAGTGGAAGGGGCCTGATTCTACTGTCAAATTAAAGCTCTTTTTGTCAATTTTTAATTAGGGCTTGTTAGAAAATCAGAATTCAAGTATTGACGACATAATTAGGAAAGTTAGAAAAAAATATCGTGACAAATGGTGGCTGCGCCGGGAGAGAAATAAACTTTCATTAATTATAACATTGAAAATATTTAATTTATTGTTTGATTTGTTTATTTAAATTTTAAATTTGACAACTGTAAAAACGTCCTTATCAACTGATATGGACGTATTTACAGTGGCATCTTCACTTGTTTTATTGCGACAATTTAGGGTAAATGTTACAAATCTATGAATTTGTATCAAATACTTTAATAATTAATCAAAGCCTCAATCAAGTTTAACTTCAAATATAACAATAACCGTAAAATATAATTGATTTAATTGTGTTTTTTTTTTATTACTAAAAGGAAATTTACAAATTATAACTTGTTTTAATTTTTAAATTCGTTTCGCATTCTTTCTTCTGCAATAAAAAATTCTTTCAATTGTCGTAGCTCACATATTGTACGTTGATTCAATTCATAACAATCCGGTAATTCCCCACCGTATTCTTTCGGTAGACATTTTGCTGGGATATAATTACGATAGAAATCATCCATATCCATATTAGGTGGATGCGTTTTTAACTACAATTAATTAATTAATTATTCCCTCAAATTAAATTAAATTAAATTGCTATACAATACCTGTTGTAATAATTCATTCTTCATAAACACTTTAATTAAATTAATTGTTTTCTCAATGATCCAATTTGCATTTAAAATGTGGATCATTTTCATGCGCATCGGAAAACCTTCTTGTAAGAATTGAAAGAATGTTTTAATGGCACCCATTTTGATGCGTGTCAAATGCATGATACTCCACTGGAACAACAACAACACATCTTAATATACTGTGTAATACATGAAATGTCTACAAGATGGCATGCGCATTCAATTATGTATACAGTTACTAAATACATACAGTACCGCAATTCTATGGGCCAATGTGTTAGAGAGAGAAAAAGCAAATTTTTTTATCCAAAATGGCGGCATTTGTAATAATATGTCATACTATTGGCTATACTCAATAATCTGTCATGGAGTCAGATATCTTGATTTTAAATTCTACTTCTCAATGTCACCAACTTATAGTTTGAAATTCAAATGTCCCCATAAATTTTTATCCAAAATGGCGGTCATTTGCGGTACTGTATATACATATTTAGTGACTGTAATTATGTATACAGTCACTAAATATATACAGTACCGCAATTCCTGTCATTTTGGCTCTGAAATTTATAGGGACATTTGAATTTGAAACTATAAGTTGGTGACATTGAGAAGTTGAATTTAAAATTAAGATACCTGACTCCATGACAGATTTTTAAATACAACCAATAGCACGACACTCAGGCTATCGGCGCACACATAAATACCGCCATATTGGTGCAAAAATTTGCGCTCTCTCTCTCTCTCTCTCTCTCTAACACATTGGCCCATAGAATTGCAGTACTGTATATATTTAGTAACTGTAAGTAATGTAGTACAGTCACTAGATAGATAAATACAGTACCGCAATTCTATGGGCCAATATGTTAGAGAGAGAAAGCAAATTTTTTGTCCAAAATGACGGCATTTGTAATAATCTGTCATACTATTGGCTGTACTCAATAATCTGTCATGGAGTCAGATATCTTGATTTTAAATTCAACTTCTCAATGTCACCAACTTATAGTTTCAAATTCAAATGTCCCCATAAATTTCTGTCCAAAATGGTGGAAATTGCGGTACTGTATGTATTTAGTAACTGTAAAAACATGTAGTAAAACACACTGTCTAACAGAGACGATTTCATCAATATCAGTTAAATTGTTTGTTCATTAAAATTTAACAGGAGTTAGTAAAATCGTCCCTAAGATACTGTGATCTGGCAGTTGGCTGTGTTTTAGTTACATACATGACCATTTGAAAAGTATATTGACAAAAAATATCAAGTTTAAAGCTAGTTACGTTAGTACGTTACCAAAAGCCACAGCCAACTGTGAGAATAAATACTGTAGTACCCTTGATATGTATTTAGTAGTAACATTTTACTTACCCCTTTGACATCAATTAACACAATTAGTCCATCTGGTGGATTATTTTTTAATGAAATATCAACTATCATATAGGCAATTTTCATTGCTGGTATCAATTCGAATTTGTTATAATCGGTGTCTTGTAATTTGAAGAAATGAATGACATCATTATTATCGGTACGTACAGGTAAACTTGCAGCAATTCTACAAATAGTATTAACTTATTTAATTAATCAATGATAAATAATTAATTAGTAATTAATTATTAATTACAATAATAGTCAATAATTGAGTATTATTTAGTAATTCAAAGTTAGTTTGTAATTAAATAGTAATCAATAATTAATTAGTAAATAATTAGCAAACGTAAGATTATTTAGTAATTAATTGATAATTAATTATGAACTAATTAGTAAATAGCAAATTAATTGGTAACTATTTAGTAATTAAACTACGATTTAGTAAATCATTGGTGATTGGAAGATCAATGTGTAATTCGTTAGCTGATAAAAAATAATTAGTAATTAATTAGCAAGTAAAAATTATTAGCAATTAATGTGTAATTACTTAGCAGCGGGGAATGCACGCTGGAGCGTGCTCACCACGTGACTGTTCTGAACTAAATTTTATATAAGCGCTGTCTAGTCGCGCTCGATCTCCATCGACCTCTCAATGGAATTATACGTTTATTTATTAAGATTGTAACAATACAATCACTCAACGTAGTTGATGAAGTTAGTGATCGACGTCACAACTAATAAACAGGCGGTCTACTATTACCCCACTCTTGCTGATTCTTACCCCACTTTGGCTGGAGTTTTATGAACGGAGAGACTAGGCGGGTTCGTGTACTTTGTAAAATATAACATACAGCAATCTAATGGAAAAATACAAATAATTTTATATGGGAATTTGTTAAAACTAGGCAAAATTTGCGAAACATTAGTTATGATGCTCACAATACATAATTCGAAGCTGAAAATTCAAGTCATTATTCGATGTTATTAATTATTATGATAATATTATAGATAATATAAAATTATAGTATAAAATTAAACTTGTTGAACAGTAAGAAGAATAGATCATGCCATATTGTTAATTTTTTCGTTAAAAATAAACTAATTTGTTTTTATGTTATTGTTTTAAGTAATCGGGAAAGATATGGAAATGCTAACTACAGTGTTTTGGGAATCTATTTTTTTTATACATTGTGTATTAATCGAATGTATGTATTTCAATACTAATTTCTTTTTTAAGATAAAGCTTGATGAATGAATAAGAAAATTATACTCATCCTATTAAATAATATTTAAATTTAATTAGATGAATATGTTCTATTTGATAAACCAATACTTGTAACAAAGTGGTTTTGAACTAAGCTATTTCTTTATCAGATCATCAACCCTTAATTAGTAAATTACAAACAAAATGTTTGTTATTTTTTAATGGGAAAAAATATCAATAGAAATGTTTTCGGATGCCGCATACTTATTGTGTTTATCTAACGTTTTTTTTCTTTCGATTTGCTTATTGGTTGTCTCAATGTTCATTTTAACTTTGTAGATAAAGTTTGACAAAATAAGTAAACGACAAACTTCTTATTTAGATAATTAATATTCAAGTTTAATTTAATCTATATGTAATACTTGATATTGTTTAATTGGCTTTGCATTTTATTATTTTCTTAAACATGAACCTAATCAAGAATCTATTCTAGCTTTAATTGTGTATAAATACGTATATTTCGGCATATTGCAAATCACTTCTACTCTTTAACATGTATTTTTAAACAATATATGTGAAAAAAATTGCGGGGTAATTGAATATACAAGTGTTTGTAGATTTTAAAAGTAAAACGACCCACCACGCCAATGGTTGGCTAACGATATGCGACAAACGCTAGACAAGCGCGCCGTATGTTAAGGCACGAACACACAGCTCCCATTCCCCGCTGCTTACTAATTACAGATATATTAAGTAATTAATTATTAATTTTGAAAACTAATTAGTAATTAATTAGTGATTAGAAAATAGATAGAAAATTAATTAGTAATTAATCAGTAATTAATTAGTAATTAGAAATTAATTAGCAATTAATTAGTAATTAGGAAATTAATTAGTAATTAATTAGTAATTGGAAATTAATTAGTAATTAATTAGTAATCAGTTAGAAAATTATTTAGTAATTAATTAGTAATTAATTGGAAAATTATTTAGTAATTAATTAGTAATTCGAAAATTATTTAGTAATTAATCGTTAAATAATGATTATTTACTATTATTAGGTAATTATTAGGTAATTGGATAAATAATTAATACTTAATTAGTAATGAGCAATAATTTGGTAATAAGTAATTGATTAGTAATTAGAAAATTTTTTAGTAGCTAGTAATTAGCAAATTATTTAGAAGTTATATAGTACTTGGAAAATTATTCAGTAAATAATTTTTAATTGGAACAAATTGTACTTAGGAAATTATTTTCTAATTAATTAGTGATTAATCGGCAGGTATACAGGATTAATTTACTAATTAGTTAGTAAATAAAAAATGGAAAATAAATAGTTATTAATTGGTACTTGATAAATTGATTAAGTCAATTAATTAAATAAGTTAAGTTAATTAACTAAAAAATAATTAGTGGTTGATTAGCTATAAAAAAATTAAGCAGTGATTAAGTAATAAATTGACTAGTAATTAAATATTAGTTGTAAAATTAAAATATGAAATATTAATTAGTCGTAAAATTTAAATATAAGTTGTAAAATTAATTAGTAAGTCATTAGTAGTTAAAGGAAAAAATTAGTATGAAATTAGTTATTAGTAAATTATGTTGCAATTAATTAATAATTAGCAATTGCATTTTTAATATAATTAATAATTTAGTAATTAATTGGTGGTTTAGAAGTTATTTATAATTAATTAATTACTAATTTAGTCAATTAAATTAGCTTAATCAACGAATTTCTTAATTGAATTAAATGAAATAATTATTTTATAATTAATTATTTAACTTATTATAAATTTAACGAATTAATTCATTAATCAATTAATTCTTCAATACTTACATGGTGTTGATAGAATTTTGCAAATCATCTTGATCGATATCGCGATCATTGAACATTTCCGGTGCTTGATTCTTAATTCGAAAATATGCTTCTATTGTTTTTTTTGTTAATTCCACATTATTAATACATGATAATAAAAATAATACAATTAATTCATCACAAATTTTTGGATAATTCTCATTAATCAACCATATTTTTATATCATTGATATATTCTTGTTTTGTACGTTGTTCATTTAATATTGTTTCAATTTTAAATTGATATGACAAAGACATTTTTACAACTATTGTGATTATCTACAAAGAATAAATGATAGAAAAACATAAAAATTAAAAACACGTAACTAATTTTAATTAACATAAATGATTATTAATACAATCAACAATTATAATAACCTAAATCAAGGTAAAATCAAATTATTATACAGAGTGTCACGCCTAAAAGTGTACCAAGTACAGTATTTATAGATTGTAGCGCCATCTAGGCAATATTGTTTTCCAATTTATTATCGTCATTTGCTTTAGTTAGAAACAATGTGTGATAGATAATTACACTCGATGAACAGATGAATGGAGGATTTTATTTATTTATTTTTTTGTTCAGTTTGCTTTAGGGCTCATATAATGGAAGTGTGTTTCATTTCCAGTTACAACGACGGAGACAGAGACAGAGAGAAAAAGGGGGTTTGCGTTGTACGCATGCGTTGATAACAATCACCTTCCCCCCCCCACAAACCCGCCAACCCTAATTGATTGACATTGGATTGATGACAGTGTAGTATGGCCTTAAGATTTCACAATTTTTTTTAATCTTCTTCCTCCTCTTCTTATCGCGTTCAATAATAGACTTTCACTTGTTCTATGGTTACTGGATAGTATACACAAATTAAAATTCGAATTTCTAATTAAATTAAATTAAATTAAATCGATTGCAAAATTGAAATATAAAGAGAGCGTAAATTTTATCAATTACTACGCAATTAATTTTAGTAAAACAAAAAAAAATGCACATCAGAGCCTACTTACTGGTTTTTGATAGAAAGTGATAGAGACGACTTCTGGATTTGTGACGTTTCAAGATCAAATCTAGACACAAACAAAACAGAGATTTCAACTGTTTTTGGGTAATAAAAAAGTCCTTCAACGATAAGGTTAATTAATTAATAAATTCAAGAAGAAGGAGAAAAAAAAAGGAAAATTTTTGAGGAATTGTATGTAAAACTTGTAATTTATCAATTTAGATCTTCTCATTAAATTCACCTGCATTATGACGAAATAATTAATAAATTAACAGTAATAATTATAATTTATTTAATGATTAATCAGTGGCGTACCTACTATATGTATAAAACCACTATAGAGTTGGCGATAGATTTGGGTACGTTTGTCGTTACTACAATTTCATGTACCTACACCCTGTAGAAAATACGCCACTGATTAATTATTGTAAATATACAGGGTTACATGCATATGTACGACAATAATATGTAAAGTACAAGGTTGCGTTGAATTTGTAGAATTTCCATCATTAATTCTTTTTTTTTTTAGTTACGCAATTAAGTTTTCCATCTCTATTTTTTATTTACTACAATTTCGTCTAGTTTTAATTATTAGTAACATTGGCTATCGTTAAAAAACAAATTACTTTGATCTAGTCGTCTATACAATTTGCTTTTGTCTTTTTGGGATTCACCAGAACAATAAAGGTACACGAATACACTGGATTTGTTGACAGTGTTTTGTTATCTTTACAATCAAGGTCGTTTGAAGGCTTAATGTTTAGTATTGTTGTATTGGTATAATAATTTAACTCTTTAAACAAATTCCACTAATTTGGCCTTAACCTAGTTTTATAAGGCATCTTTAAAATCATCTGATGGCAGTTGAATGAAGTCCAGTTCGTGCGTAGCTTTAGGTTTTTATTACTATTATTATTTATTATTATTTAATATTGTTTATTGTTATTTATCAGGATTTTACGTCATTTGATCTTTTTTTTTTGTTTTTTTTTAATAGAATTCATGAGAGTTAATGAACTGCTAGTTTTTCATTGGTTATAAAACCGGTTCTCCTTGTTTTCATCCTGGTCTAGAGAAGTATTCATATCCGGTTTTTTTTTTGTCCTCTTAGGTTGGCTGCACGTGTAAAGAATTGAGGTACTTTACACTATGGCCGCAATTTGTATGCTTCACCTTTTCGATCTCTGTCAAGATTCAGAGTTCTCAGATTCTGAGCCAAACATTTTTTGACAAATTCTAAAGCTAAAGTTTATCTCTTCAAGTTTCAGAACTCTTCAGTTTTTTGAGTTTGGATATGTCAGAACGATGTCAGTTTTCAGTACAACTCTGATTTCTAAATGAATGGCAAAATTTTTATAATGTTTAGTGGTGTGCCCAAGAACATTGCGTTTCAAGTCAAAAGTCTCAGAAAGATTCAAAAGATGATGTGAATCATTAGTTGTTAGAAAAGAAATTTTTGACCAGTTTAGCAATGTTTTTGAAAAATTAGAACATAATTTAGCACACCCAACAGTGCTATTTATAAAAATCGAGCCGCTGGCTCTGAGAGGATAACTCAAATGCTGAGCTAAATGTTGAGAGTTGAAGTTCAACTTTTGTATGAATTCAGCAATGGTTGAAAGCTATACACTTACCCTCTTTTTCTAACTCTTTTGAAGTAGTGCTTTTAAAATTGTAATTTGCACACAATTTCGCCGATTAGAAGGAGGAAATCAATTAAAAATAAGACCGACTTTCATTTTCAATTGATACACAAACAAACAAACACACACAAATATACAATTTTGTTGTTTTTTGCCCTCTCTTCTCCACCTCCATCTATCACAAAACCATTCCCCTCTACTAAACTTAAGTCAACTTATATACTCATTAGAAAACATAGGTAGGTATGGCTTAACGTTTGGGGAAAAGTTGCAATAAGCGCAGAAATTCTGCTTGACGTGCACATTAAATCAAGATTTGCTGTTGTGGTGATAACAACAACAACAACAACAACAACAACAATAGCGGAAATAATATCAGCAAAAAAAAAAATTGCAAACAACCAGCAAAATCTTGATCGCGGCGGTGGTAGTTGTGCAACAAAATCATGGCTTTAAAACATCAACATCCTTTCATTGATGGCTTAAAAAATGTGCCTGAAAATCGACAGAAGGAATTACACAAAATACGCCAATGGTAAGTCTGATTTTTTTTTTGGTCTTATAATTATGAAAAATAAAAGTGTGTAAAAGAAATCATGAAAAACCCAACAACCTTGATGGTTATTAAAAGAGTTTTGTCATCTTGTAATCGGGTAGAAATGAGGCGATTAATTTGGGAAAGATCGAACGTATGTCGTAACTCTTACCTAACAACAACAACAACAACAACAATTCTAAGTTTACACCTGTATATGAAAACAAATTTGATTATTTTGTAATATAGAGCGGGCCTAATTATTTTCACAGGTGAAAAGATTCGATACTCTTACACAATTTTCGTTGTTTATTATTATTATTATTATTATTACAATTATTATTTTTTTAAACAATACTATATGTAATAATAATAATATTTTGATTAAATTTTTTGTTCATTTAGCATTTCGTCAAGGTTTCTTTGTTCATTTTCGATTCGTTTGCAAAAATTCGTTAAACAAAAATATTGTAATTTTTTGCTATTATTGTTATTATTGTTGTTATAATAATAATTTTCGAATTTCGACAATTTTTTTTTTTGCAAAAGTAGTCCAACATATGGATCATATCTAGTTCAAGTTTATTTTGTAGAAAGTTCCTATAACTGTAGAGAGACGGAACGATTATTATTATTATTATTATTTTATTTATTTAAAGGTAGAATATTTTGCGACAATACAAACAAAAAAAAAATTAATGGAAATTTACCCGATAATTTTTGACGAATTATAAATGGGGAAAGTGATCGATCGCAATTGATTCGATAACATCGAGCGAAAGTGAAAGTTTATAAGGATTTCTATTTAAAAAAAAAATTAAATTTTCCGCTTAATTTGATTTAATCAATCTATAAATAGTTAGCTATGGATTTGCAACGTAAGTCTTGTCTTATTTCATATATTCTAACCTAACTTTATCTTGACAATTACATCATCAAATATCAAATGTTACTATGTATTTCGAAGCATTTATAAAACAAGCTACGCCCTACGTTTATATACCCGGAATCCATAGCCAACTTTGAAATGTAATTGCATTTTACACCTATTCTATAGTGTAAACTCATTAATTTTTATTAATTGTTTTTCTTCTATTATTTTTTTTTTCATTTGTTTTCAATTCAAGAAAATGGTTGACGTCTTAATTATTTTAACATCATTAACTATATTATTTTCAACAAAAACAAAATCATTATAATTAGATAGATTGATTATTATTAATAATAGAACAATTATCTTTAAATAATATGTTTATAAAATAGGAAAAAATATGATTTCAAACAAAGAAAATAATAATTTCTTATAATAATTGAATTATATAAAATAGTGGGCTATGAAATTTATCAGTTCAAAAATAATCTGTCAAATTATGTATCAAGTTACGACATACTCGATCTGATATGTATCGAATTGTTTTTTCTTGTGAAAGTAGCTTTAGACAATCATTGCAAAAAAAAGAATATATCAAAGTAGACTATGAAATATAAAGGATGTGTAAATTTTATCAAATTTTATCCAAGAAATACGTTCCCTAATTAAAGTCGTTGAGTATGTAAAAAATTTACTAATTTTTTCCATTTTTTTTTTGTTTTGCAAATATTTGAATGAGCGAAATATTAAATAAATACAACTTTCTCTCCTGTTGTATTTTTTTTTGTCTTATTGTCTTCTTCTCAACTTTCTTTACAAGTCTGCTATAGGCTCATCAATTTCTTATGTAATTACTAATTACATACATACATGTTTATTTAAACGCAAAATGAGACAAAAAAGTGAAAGTTATAATTACGATTTATCTTTGCAAATATTATAAAATAATAATAATAATAGTAATGATAATAGTAAAAGAGGCTGTGTTTCAATTTGCTTGTATGAACCGACCTTTAGTATCATAATTCATAATCGATTTCCTCCATCATTTTGCTCCTGTTTTTCATAGCTTACTATGTTCCTATGTTTTTTTTATACATATGTTTGTAATTATACGATAATTTTTGTTTAGCTTAAGGTTTGTTCATACATTTTTTTTTTTGTTTGTTTAAGGTTGAACTCCCAACCGCATCTACCACAATTGAGTGATGATTACATCTATTTATTCTTACATGCTTGTTATTATCATATTGATAAAACAAAGAGTGCCATTGAGAGTTATTTTACAATACGTGCCAATAGTCCGGCTGTATTTAATGATCGTGATCCAACATCAAAACGTGTCGAAACTGTATCAACATTAGCGTAAGTTGATAGTGTCATACTTAAAATTTTACGTTGTTATAAAATTGTTTATGATATTACAGAAATTTATTACGCTTACCAAAATTAACACCAGAGGGCTATCGTGTCCTATTATATAGTATTCGTGATACAGATCCAACAAAACTAGTCTTTAGTGATGCAATTAAAGGTTTCTGTATGTATAATGATGTTGTAATATCAGAAGATGGTTTAGTTGATGGTTATGTTGTAATTTTTGATATGAAAGGTGTACAAATTGGCCATTTAGCTCGTGTTAGTCTACCACCATTACGTACATTTATGATCTATATTCAAGTATAAATATAAAATTACACATACTCAAATTTAAATCATTAATTTAACTTAAATTATAGGAAGCACATCCAGCACGTCTTAAGGCTATTCATGTTGTTAATACAGCCTCTTGGATACATCATATAATGCGTATTATTCTACCATTAATCAAATCTGAATTGTTAAGTCTGGTCAAATTCCATAAGGGTAGGGTACCAGATGGGGTACCACAAGAGATACTACCTGAAGATTATGGTGGTGAAGCACCATCTGTTAATGAATTAATCTTAGAAACTGAACGTTTAAAAATCAAATATGCAGAATGGTTGAAAGAAACAACATATTTTCGTGCTGATGAAACGAAACGCTTAAAAAAGACAACATGGTGGGGTCTTCTAACTGGTACTAATAATAATAATAATAATAATAATTCAAATAAATTTGATGAGAGTATCTTAAAGAATCTACAAATTGATTAAATTTAATTAGTTTTGTTTTGTTATTTGTTTGTGTTTTTTTTTGTGTTAATTATTATGAAATCAACGATTGTTAAATGTACGCATCAATGTGAACCAACCTTTATATGACATTTGTATTCTAGGGGAATTTCTTTCAATTTGTTTTATTGTTGGTATTTTATTCAAATTAGTTAATACCATTTCATCCAAAAATTATAGTCCGGTGTATTTAATCCATTAACTATTATCATTATTGTTATTATTATTATTATTATTATTAAGTACTATACGTACATTTATTATATAAAAAATCAATAAATTATATTGAAAGTTAATAATTTGTAAGAGTTTAGTTTATTTATCAATCAATTAAAATACAGTTGGTAACATTGGTAGTAGTAGAAGAAGATTAGCTTATCCTTTCTAATTTTATATAAGAAAGAAAAAGATAAATATACATATATGAATCTACTATTAATACAAGACAAGTGGAATAAAGATGGAAACATTTCAAATTCTAATTAATTAATTATTTAATTATTTAATTAATGCATTTCTAACATTATTGCTAAACTTTCATTACCATTCGGTTTATATTCAAAATTATAGAAATCTGTAAAAATTAAAATCTCACCACTTTCCAATACGATATCGAATCGTTTACAGATTAGATCACAATCAAATCGTGGTGATAATCGCAATAAACTCTCACCATAAAGCTGTCCATACACCAATACACTTTCCATTAAATCAATTGTTTTAAATATTGTCGTATTATAATTGAAATTCCAAAATAACCAATTATATTGAATTGGTGATAGATTCTGTGGTAAATATTTTGGTTTTATAAACAATTTTCGAAAATGTTTCATTGTTTCATAATCACAATTTTGAAAATGTATAAAAAAACTATCAAATAATTGTATATTTTGTAATAATTCATCCATTATTATTAGATTCTTACCAATATTTGTACGTAAATTACACGGATACGATTCGATCAATATCTGATCGGATAAGATTTGATCAATTATCAATTTTGTATCAGATACATTAATTGAATTATTTGTAATAATTACAGGTATATCAAGATTTATATAACGTTTTTCAAGATAATCATTATCAATCATTCGATACACATCAATCATTACTAAATTTTCACATAAATCACAATTGAAATTGTCAATTGTTGTATGATCTTCATAATCATTGAATTGATTTGAAAAAAAACGCAATGGTGAATCTTTAATGAAACACTCTTGATTCTTTAAAATTGTCCAATTCCAATATGGTAATAATTTTATCATAAAAATTCGTATTATTGCCGATAAATGCCAAGAAATTGTTTCAGAAGATGATAATAATAAATACATGATAATCATTAATATTATTATTGATAAGAAACAACAAATTGATAAGAATCGTTTGGAATTTTTTATTGATTTTATATGAATTGGTTGGAAAATTTTACGAATTTCATCGTCTGTATAATTGTTAGCTTTTAAATTCTTATAAAATTCTTTGATTTCATTGTTAAATTGTTGGAAAATCGGTGAAGACATCTAGAAAAATATTAAATAGATGATTAGTATAAGTGTGAACGCACTCTTAGAAATTGAATGTTTGTATGAACGCAGCTTAAGCAAATTTTAAATCTTTACTGTAATCTGATTGGTTGGAATCTAACAGTAAAACGGCGGCAAATTTTAACAAATTATTAAGAGAATTAGCACAAATTCTTAATTATAACTTAATTTTAATAATTTGTGATTACAAGTATACAATAAAAATATACTTATAATTGAAAATAACAATAATTTGTTGTAAATATTACATTATAATTTGGTCAAATGCACTAACATCTGGATTTGTAATTTTAATAACAAAATTTTTAAATAACTTCAAATTTTTATCAGCGTTATCACGATTTATAGAAATTCTTTACTAAATTTGATGTTACCTTGAGAATTTTGATGATTTTATAAAATTCTCTACAAAAAAAATACTAGAAATTACAACTGGAGACCAACAGGTGTTACAATTCAAGTTTACAATTTGTGATTTTTCTCTTTTAAATAACGATCAAACGCATGCCTGTGATTATTGATTATTTTATATCGACAAATTTAAATTTACCGCCTATTATTTGTTTATATTAGCGCCATCTATTTTGTACTAATGCGCATGCTCGACCAATGTCAATCAGTCAGTCATTTTGACAGACAGACAGACAGACAGACAGACATACAGTCGAAGTCTAGTGATTTTTTATTATTGAATTTTCTCAAATAAAAAGAAAATTAAGGAAAAACCAATTGTGGAAATTGTTAAATCGAATTTTCACCGACGTGATTTGATTGAATTGCAACGGAAAATCCGATTTGTTTTCACATATTCACACACACTCACACACACACACACAAACGTCGAACGGCAAGTTGTTTTAATTGATTGTTTTTGTTACACAATCAATTAAACGGAAAAGCAGTTTTTCCTTGTTTTTGGAATTTTCTTCAGGTACAATCAACAAATATTCCTGTTGAATTACGTGTGTGTTTTTGTGGATAAATTAAAGAAAATTGTTACCCGAATTTTTTCGGGTATTTCAATTGTAATCTAATTGAAAAAAATTCTTCAATTTTTGTGCTACAATAACAAGTTGAGATTTTAAATTTCCTCTGAAGATTTTCTCCATTCTTCTATTTTGTGTTTACGTGTGGATTTTATAGAAAATTTTCCAAAATTCCGGTACCAACGAGGATTAGAGATAATACCGGCCATTACGGTAACGGTGGTGGTGATATGAATAATAAAAGGAAGAATCGAGGCCCACCTAGGTTTGTAAATTAATTCATATTAGATCAGTTTAATTAATTAAAATTAATTAATTTCTAAACAAAAAAAAAATGAGAATAATGGCTATTTAGTGATTTTTATTAAGAATTAGTAATTTTGAGACGCTGAACTTGGCAACAATTCAACATGAAGTTAGAGTCGGCCATTTTTTTTTTGTTATTAAGTCTAAGAATGAATAAAATTATAAATTTAAATAAACTTTAATGGTAAAATTTCAATTAATTAATTAATCAACAATTAAAATAATGCAAGTAACAATAAAAAATTAATTGTATTAAAATTCCCGGAAATAAAATCAAGTTGGTAGTACTGTTGGTAAATAAACAAAAACTTAAGAAGGTTGGTAGCTATTCGACATGAAGTCAGTCGGTCATTGTTGTTTTTTTTTAATAATTTTCAACAATTGAAGATTTAATATAATTTAATTATTAATTAATTAATTAGTAATTAAAAGCATGCAAATAATAATAATAATCTTAGAAATAAATTTAAATTTTTAGTTGTGTTGGTAAATAAACAAAAACACAATTACTTGAGAAAAAATGAGGTTATGATTCATTACATTTTATCATCAATATTGTTTTTATTATAATTTGATTTTTAATATATGATATTTATATTTAATTATAGGGCACAAAGGACTAGATCTGTGACCGTTGATGGTGTTTATGGTAATTGTCATTTTATGCATGCTTGTACATTACAAGTTGGCAATACTGTACGTATAAAAACTGCCTCTGGACGTGTCTGGGAAGGTAATTTATGTTTTTATTATAATTTATTTCTTTTAAATTAATTAATTTGATAAGAGTAAAAATTACACATTCTTATTGTTAATTTTCTCGAATTAATTGAATTAATTTTATTTTTTAGGTGTATTTAAGACATTTTCACATAATTTCGATGTGGTAATTGAAGTAGCTGCACGTGTTGATAATCCAGATAGTCCTAATTCAACATTAATTGCTGATAGTCTAGTTGATAAATTAATATTTAAACCACATGATATTGTAACAATTGAAGCTAGAAATGTTGATTTAGATTATCCAACACGTGATATATTCCAAACTGATTTAGCAATATCGCAACGTTTAAATGGTGGTCAAAATATTAACAATAATAATAATAATAATAATAATGGTAGTAATAATAATAATAATTATAAAAATTTAGATGAGAAAGAATTAGAACCATGGATGGATACATCATGTAATGGTAATAATAATGATAATAATTTGGAATTAGATAATGCAAATGGATGGGATGTTAATGATATGTTTCGTAAGAATGAACAAGATTATGGTGTAACAAGTACATTTGATCATTCATTAAAAGGTTATACAGTACAATTAAGGCATATGGATTCAGCTGATTATAGGTTTGTAATTATTTACATATTTTTTTAAATAAATTATTTTATTTGTAATTTTAATTTGTTTTAAAACCAAAAAAATTATAGAGAGGCAGAAGCAAAAGCAGCACAAATAGCAAATGAAATTGAGAATCAACCACAACATAAAGCACGTTTAGAATTAGAAAATGGTGATGAAGAGGCTGTATTTGCAGCAGTTGTACGACCTACAACAACAACAATAACAACAGCAACAACAACAACAATAAATCAAGAACAAAATAGTGATAAATATATACCGCCAGCTAAACGAAAGAATCAAAATTCTGGTAAATTAGTACGCAGCACACCACCACCACAATCACCCTCATCTGTACAAAACAACAATAATAACCTTAGTAATAGTCATAATAATAATAATAATAATAGTGGTGGTAATAATAATAATAACCAATCGATAGTATCACCAAAAACGAACACAACAATGAATTATCAACATCATCATCATCATCATCAACAACAACAACAACCACAACAACATGTTCATAATACAAATACATCTCCAGTAGTATCACAACATCATCATCAACAACAACATACACAAATATCGAATCATAATCGTTCACATTCAACACATACCCAACAACATGGTTATAATAATAATAATAATAATAATCAATCAATTCAAAGACAACATTTACATCAAGTTAAAACACAAATTAATGGTGAAAGTAAACAACAACATCAAAATCATCAACCACCACAACAACAACAACATCAAAATCATCAATCACCACAACAACAACATCAAAATCATCAATCACAACAACAGCAACATCAAAATCATCAATCACAACAACAGCACCAGAGATCGAGGAATGTTTATCAAGGCAATAATCCAAATTTAGTTCATCAACAACAACCACCAGCACCACCACCGCCCCTACAACAACAACCAGAACAAATTAAACAGCAAGAAATATCAAATAATAGTAATCATCAAAGACGCAATGATGTTAAAGAATTACAAACGTTCGGACAAGATTTTAAATTAAAAACAACACAAGAACAACAACAAAAGAATGAACAAACAATAAATCAAATGCCTAATGTTGTAATCAATGAATCAACAGCATCAACTACAACACCAACAACAGCTGCAGTAACAACAACAACAAATCAACCTTTAACTTTAACAACAACAGTAACAACAACATCAGTAGCTGTAACTACAGCAATTGTAACAACTACAACAACAACAACAACAACAGCATCTATTATGACGAAACAACAATCAACATCACCACAACAATCGATTTCACCTCATCAACAACAACAATCACAAGAAGTTTTAGATAAAGTTACAAATACGTTAAAGAAATCAACATTGAATCCGAATGCAAAGGAATTTGTTTTAAATCCAGCAGCAAAACCATTTCAACCGAGGTTTGTTTTACACTTTATTTCTATAACTTGTGTTTCATTAAATTTCACTAACGTCTGTTAAATTTTAACGAACAAATAAGTCATACAAACGATTTTTATATAATCATAGTAACGATTGTTTTTAACTGTTCATTAGGCTTAACTGAAGTTAGAGAAATCAAAGTTGTCTATGAATGTTTAGTTTTGAACAAACCACAATTTTTAATTTGTTACCTGTACAAGGTGGGTATACAACGATATTTCATCTTGCAATTGGCCATGAATTTTGTGCCGTAGGTTGTAGTATGGTTCATATTTTATTAGTTACCTACATTTTATATTAATTGTTAATGTAGTTTTGTTAAAATGCGGTAGATACGTTTCGTGTTGTACTAATTATTATAAGTCACAACAAACGTGTTATACGAATCCGTGATAAGAAAATTGGGAATGATGGGGGATTCTAGTACTATATTTATTTATTTTATGTTTGTATGTGTGTTTTTAGATCACCAAGTACCCCATCTGCGAGTCGTCCACATACACCACAAACACCAAGTCATAGTCCATATTTAACAGCAGCAACAGTAAGTGGTGGTGGTGGTCCTGGTGGTGGCCCACCATCACATATGCCTGTTAGTACTGTAATGATGCCGAATTGTTATGTAATGACAAGTCAACCACAATATCAGCCACAACCACAAGGGAATCGTATAAGAAAAAGTTTGTATTTATTATTATTATTATTATTATTATTATTATTACATGTATAAATATAATAATGATTATTTTCTCAAATTATTTTAATTCAAAGTAAAAGTTGATTTAATTATGAACAAAAATATACGCTACGATACTACGTATTTGTTTACGTAGAGTCGTAACTTGGATCACATTTAATATTTATTGATTATATAGAAATTATTTATTGTTGTTTATTTATTTTTTTTTGCTTTTTTTTTTAGTACCAATGGGTCAAATGCGTACAGATGTAACATCACAAATGCAAGTTGCAGCAGCAACAGGTCAACCATTATTAGCACCAGCACCAATGCAACCATTTATTTATCCACCTGGTATAAATCCACAAGGTTATCATCATCATCATCATCATCATCAACAAATGCCAACAATTCGTATGTATGAAACACCACCACAAATTCAATATATACAAACGAATCCATCGAATACACCAAGTCCTGGACAACCACCACAATATACACAACAACAACAACAACAACAGCCACAACAACAACAACAACAAACATCAGTAACTGGAGCACCACCAACTGTAGCAGCTGTAGCTGCAGCTGCTGTCGCTCAACAACAATCATCTCAACAACAACAACAACAACATCAACAACAACAATCAGTGGCAGCACAATATCAAGCAGCAGCTGTAGCCGCAGCAGTGGCTGTCCAACAACAGCAACAGCAGCAACAACAACAACATCAAGGACATCCACAATATCCATTTATGTGTTCATTATTACCAACACAATCACATATGATGCAAAGTATGCAATATTTACAACAACCACCACCACCACAACATCCAATACCAGTTTTATTACCACCACAACATCCACAACAACAACAGCAACAACATGGACCGGCTCCTTAGCGGTAATTGTTAATGGTGGTGGATTGTTGTTTAGATAATTTTATGATAAAAACAAGGAATAACAATAATAATGATAGTAATAATTATAACAAATATACAAAAAAATTCTCATCACATTTTCTTTGATTACATTCAAAAAAAAAAACAATAGCAATCATTTATTTAATTTTTTTATTTGTTGTTCTTTATAAAATTGATAAATAGGGTGCAATTTTAAAATGTAGACTGATAGTTATCATCATCATCATCATTATTGAAATAAAGCCGGCTTTATTTCTACCCTCCCATTTGGATGATTTTAGGGGTTGTTTCCTCTCCAACAAAATTTCGTGTTTTTCACTACATCATCATCATCATCATCAACAACAACGTTTCTTGATTGAAATTCATTCCATTTCCACTTCTTAATTCATCTCATTCTTTTTGTTTCTCATACATTGTTTTGATGTTGTAGGAAATCAAAAAAAAGTTTGATTTCCTAATGAAAATCTACAAATTTAATTTAAATTATTGTAGAAGGTGCCTTATTATTATTATTATTTTATGTATTAATTTTTATTGTAAATTCTCTAATTGATTGTAAAAGATGAAGATTTTTCAAAATTCAATTTGGCACCAAATTTTTTAGATTTAAATCACGACAAGAATTTGATGCTTTATTATTATAGATTTTCTTTTCGACTTTTTCTATAAAAGAAAATCTATAAATTTTATTTTTTTGTTTTGTTGTTAACTTGTTTTTTTTTTGCTATATTCTACCTTTATTATTGATTTCTTTTCGGAAAAAAAAAATTGATGGAAAATCATGTGATTACACCCTCCCGGTTTTTTTTTTTAAATCTTTCAAAGGGAGCGGATGTGAATAGTCGATTGTAACAATTGAATTAAACATAGACATAAAAAAAGTCGATAGATTGATTGATAAATGATAGACGAGAGCGATGCAAGATGCGGTTTTTGTGTTTATTGAAAAAAGAGAAAGGATACAGATCTAAATAGAATTGATATACAAATGTAATTTTTGCTCTGTCTTATAATACAAAAATACACACAGGATAAAAAAAAAAACAGAACAAATGAAATAAAATCGTTTTGGGTTTATATTTTGCAGGTTTTATTTTTTCTCAAAGAATTTCCATTTTAATTAACAAAAATCCACCTTCCTTTTGTTTTAGGCAAGGCCTCCCTGGTGAAAAGTTTTTTTGAAAATTCTTATTTTCTCTAAAAAATCTTATTATCTCTGGAAAAACTCGAAAAAAGTTAGAAAATGGAAATAAATTGGGATTTCTAGTATTTATTTCCACCAGGGCTACTTGATTTTTCAGCCCAACACTGTCGAACAGGCCTGTGCATTTAAAAAAAAAAAAACAAGCGAACTTTTAAAAAAAATGCCATTTTTTCCGCATTGGCGTTAATTACCACCACATAAAAAGAAATATGTAGCTAAGAAGACTTTAATTTTATTGTTAGAGTATAGATGTAGATGTATACTACACGATGAAGTTTACTTATCTCAAGACACAATAGATAGCGCAACATTTTAGATTTAAACGAAACAGCGTATTCTACACATAGAAGTTTGTTGTTTACTTGTAAACACAATAGATGGTTCAAACGTCATTTTTTTTTTTTACAGTTACTAAATATATACAGTACCGCAATTCTATGGGCCAATGTGTTAGAGAGAGATTGCAAATTTTTGCACCAATATAGCGGCATTTGTAATAATCGGCCATTCTACTGGCTGTACTTAATAATCTGTCATGGAGTCAGATATCTTGATTTAAAATTCACCTCTCAACTTATAGTTTCAAATTCAAATGTCCCCGTAAATTTCAGCACCAAGATGGCGGAAATTGCGGTATGGCGGTACTGTATGTATTTAGTGACTGTATTTTTTTTATTTGGTAAGTTTTCTGACAACTTATTTTTTTCTTTTTAATTTTTCTATAATATTAAGTTTGATATAGTGTTGATTTTCCTGACAATTTTCCACTCGTATTCTGTTAATTTTAATTTTCCATTTCGTTACACACATTGCTTCCTGTTTTTAATATGAGATATGATTTTTCTCTGTCACTTTTCAAATTACAATTTACAACATTGTTGTTGTTGTACATATGTATGTTTTTTTTGTCAAAGTATAATGTACAGCTGGGTGCATGGAAAAGGTGACGATAGTTGTGAGGCTGTGTGAGTCAGGCTACCGAGGGAGGTCGCCACAATATCCAACAGCTCAAAATTAAAAAATGGATATTTAACAAAAAATATTAGGCGGAATTGTTTATTTACAGAGCCCTTCATGGTACTACCCTGTGTACCCTTCAAGATTGAGAAAGTTTGTTTTTTTACAATTAAAAGAACGGGTATTTCTCGCTAAAGAATCCGACACTTTTTTCCATACACCTAGCTGTACCTGTAATATTTCGACAATGATTGATCGTAATACCCATGCTGGCCATGCTTATTTTATTTTTTTGTAACATTCATGTTGATTTTTTTTTAATTGTATTTTTTTAAAATAAATAAATAAATAAATAATGGTCAGTGGCGCCTCGTGACTCAAGTCAATGTCACAGACAACATCAAAAACACATCAGACAATAATAAAAGCACTTTAGTATTTTCTCTCGCAGTTAGGTGGGCTTTTGGTTACGTATCGTCGTAGCTTAGTTCATAAATGACATTTTGTTAATGTATTTTTCATGTGGTCGAAGTAGTGCTTCGGTCTCGTCGAGACGAGACGAGATTAGGAAGGTCTCGATCTCGGTCTCGCAAAGTCTCGGTTGTCCTAATCTCGTCTCGGTCTCGACGAGACTAAATGGCTGTGGTATCGGTCTTGGTCTCGCCGGTCTCGTCGAGACCGAGACCAAGTCTCTTTGAGAATGAAATTGTACTATAGTAATGAATCATCATTTTGAAATGAGAAAAAAAGAAACAAAATATCCGATTCTTTAACACCTGTCACTATTACAATAACGCTACACATAATATTGTATTCTTCTTTGTTTTATATGTACACAGTGGCGGACTCGCTTATCGGGTGGTCGCCCGGTGGGCCCGAAGGTGACGGTTGGCTTGCCACTTCTTACTGTCATGTTTCTGATTTGAAAATAGTCATTTCTACGAATATACGAAAAACGCTGCACCTTTAAATTAGCATTTCAAGTATTGATTTATTGTTGGATTAAGTGTGCGTAGGTATGTAGAATTTTGACCAAACTATTGGCAAACATGGCGGATTAAATTGTCAAGTAATAATTGCAAATTTTGATGTAATTGAGAGTTTTAGTTGCATACAAACTCTTAAAGATATTGAATATACTTCGACTATGTCTCCTGTTTTACCTCCAAAAGTAACCTTCCAAGATTTCCGATTTTATCTTTGACATTTAGATCCGCCATATTTTCCGATAATTTTGTCAAATATTCAACATACGCCTACTTAATCTAGCAATAATAATCCTTGCTTGAATGCTTATTCAAAGGTGTGGTGATTTTCGTATGCATGGGTATTATGATTATGATGCATTTCCATTTTCGAGACTCGAGACTTTTCGAGACTCTCGTGACGAGACTCTCGGTCTCGACCCAAAAGTCTCGGTATCGGTCTCGTGTCACAAATCCTAGTCTCGTCTCGGTATCGATCTCGAATTTCGAGACGAGACGAGACGATACCGAGACTAGTCTCGGTCGAGACCGAAGCACTAGGTCGAAGTAAACTACGATACTACGTCGCAACGAAAAGCACAGCCAACTGAGCCAACTACGAAGTGAAATTACCAAGATACACCCTGTATAATTGAGACAGTCTGTGTGTGTAACTTTATAACTTTTAATAACTTTACCACTTTCACTATCATCTTAATAATAATAATAATAATAATAATAATAATCAAAAATCAACTGTGTGTTATATGAATTTTACATGATTGTAAATTGTGTTCTTCCAACTACCTGTCTTTGTATATGTATACATTGGATATAGTTTTAATATATTTGATTTTCTAAATAGCTTTTCGTACAGTAGTAGTAGTTGAAGTACATAGTAGAGTTTGATATAAAGTAAAAGCTTTTATGCATACCAAACAAGAAGTTGGAACTTGATTTTTACTTCAATATAATCTTACATTTACAAGACGTATTTTACTTTATATACACACACACACACACACACAATTTTTTTATGATAATAGAGCAATGAAGATGGAAAAAAAGGGGGTAACAAATGAACAATTCAATTATTGATCTAGAAAGTTGCAATTTTACTGTAAAAGATCCTTTTAAAAATAAAACGCAATTAACACGGACACAAAATGATTGCATCGTCTTTATTCGTAATATTCAATTATAATCACTTTATGTCCATTAATATTGAAACAAAATTGATTTAATTGATAAATGTGATGAGTCAAGTCGATTTTGTTACACTATACAAACATACATATGTACAATATGTATAGGTAAAGTGTATAATACTCTATAACATCTCTCAGTTGGTTATGCATATGTTTACTTAGGTCTATAGCTTAATTTGGTCGCTTGTTTTAGCGAATTTTTTTAAAAAAAATTAGCTAATGACGAGATCCTCACTTTTGAATTTCCGAAAAATTTTTGCACAGAAGTTCGTTTTGGGACCTAAGGAACCCATATCCACCGTTCGTTAAAATTTTTATATATATATATATATATATTTATATATTTATATATATATATATATATATATATATGTATACCCACGATAACTGCCGTAAAAATACTCCAATCTTAATGAAACTTGGTACAAAAATCGGTCTTTGTGATAGCTTGGATGAGTTCGTTGGCCAGACTGGTAGGGCCAACACTTTTGAAATAAGAGCTGAAGAAATGTTAAAAAAAATCATTTTCAATATTACATTTGCTTAGATTTTGATGAAAATTAAAATAACAGTAGAGCCGACCATTCTCTATGACCCAGAAACAAAATCATCAAAATCGGTTCGTTGGTTCGCAAGAAAAATGCAAAAATCTCTTTATTGAGTATAAGCAGTAAAATCGATTATCTCAGGTGGCTATATGTTCTCTGACTATTGATATTAGAAAAAAAATTGAATATCGCGGGGGGGCAACTAATTTTGCAATATTTCAGTATGTAGATACATAAAAAAAATTCGCTATGTAAGGTACTTGCTGCCTTTGGAGATTTTTTTTTTATTAAAACATGTCAATTATAATAAAATAATAAGGTATGAACCAAGCTACGACATTGTGTTAATTAAAGGTATGATCAACTGCAAAGTGAAATACTGTCATACACCCTGTATAATCCCTACAATTAGTTCATCTATCCATAGTTTCTTGTACATTGATGGAAATTATTTATTTAAACGAATTGATAGAGGTACATTCACACTAAAATAATCACGTACCTATACGTACCTACGTGCGTATATACAGAATGATTCATGATTTCTGTCTATTATACGACGTTTCTAAATTAATTTTCGTACCATCTTGAACTTAAATCACCACAAAGGGGTTGAGTATTGCACCACCTTATTTGCTTATTTTAATTAAAAAATTACCCAACTGGCAAACAGTGCTATCATTTAACAACGGAATTTGCCCGCATTTGCATGCAGGTAACGTCACTATTCTCAACTATCTTATATGTTAGTGCTCTCTCCAATCACACTCGATCCATACCGGCTTCTCGATGAAGTTTATTTGTTGCCATTGTAACATTACAAAGTGAACTATAATAATAGTGAATCACCCCGTATAAATGAATTATTGTGAACGTAGCTTAATATGAAATTTAGAAATTTATTATTTTTTCTTTACGGATGTATAACGATTGATATTTTCCTGTACGGTTTCCGGAAATTAAACAATACCAAAGACCGGAAATAGATTTATGTTTTTTTTTGGGAGAAAGAAGACCAAAAATTGAATTAAAAAAAAAAACAAAGTTAACTTTGAAAAAAAATTTTGTTGTAAAGTTGAAAAGACCTTAACTTAATTAATTGATCGTCGGCGTCCCATCAGGGGATTTTATGCAACTTTTCTCCAAATTTTATAGAATTACAAAACATTTTTGTTTAATTGGATTTGTGAGAATTTAATGAATTTTAACAAGTTCCAACAAGTTTAAGAAGAATAAAAAAAAGGACATCAAAATTTCCGTACTTTAAACCATCATCAGCCTTCATTTATTATTATTGCCCAATATTTACAAATTAAATGTTTACAATTTGAATAAAATAAACACAACATTGATTTCTATTCTTAGAAAAATTTTAGAAATTTTTTTTTTTTTATTGTAATTAATTACAACATTAACCTAAAAATTGAGATTTTAAACGGATTTAGATGACCCGTTATATCGTAATCGATTGCAAGGGGGAAAAACACAAAGTAGGCGCCTTGCCTTATTTATGATATAATTCATAGCCTACTCTTATTTACATATCTACTAATTTACTAATTACTAATTGTATTAAACAAATTAATATGAAAATGATTTAAATAATCTATCGTATAGGTATTATTGCATCTAGATTAAAACGTATGTCTTAGATTTGATCAATTAAAGAATAATTAAGAAAAACAAACAAAACAATTATTGTTAAATCATAATTTACTTAATTTAATTTAAATCTTAACGTGTTTCTATAGAGAATTAATCGATTTTGTTTTGTTTTGATAAGGAAATACCGATAGGAAAATTCGGTCATTCATTTGAATAATTATCAATGGAAAATTTAAATAAAACCAATAAATATAACGGATGATTGAAATTATTGATTTTTATGTCCTATTTATGTGATTGTTGAAAATTGAAACGTATGTCTTTACTTTTAATAGCGATTATATTATGAATATGAAACAGAAAGTGGCCTGTATTTTCAATTTTTATACGACTTTTAATAAACCTAAATCACAGTCTACTTGATTTTTTTTTATAAAAAAATTGTAAGATATTGACGTATGTTTTAGATTAAACCACATATTACGGAGATTTAATGTTTATTTATAGAAATTTTTGTGAACAATTCAAATCTTGTAAAAATTTCAATACAAATCGAGTGATTATATAGATAATGGGTCATCCCAAATTTAAAATTATATGTACAGGATGATTCGAAATTTCATCAAAAATACCAAATAAAATCTCGAGAATGTTTAGTATTAAACAGGGGCGACTTATATTTTTATCTCTTTAAAGTCTTTTTTTTTTGTTTCTTCCATCATTTGAATAGAAAATTTCGATCACCCATTACGTTCTAATGATAATGAAACAAATTGTTGGAAATCATCACTTGCTTTGACAATCCCAGATTAGTTCCTATACGAATTATTTTATTTTTTTTTGTTTGTTATTCTTCTTCATCATCTTTGTCTTATACTTCGACGAGAACAATTTGTCGCTGATTGATGGGATTTTGTGTTGAAGGGTGTGAAAATTCATGTTTTATCAACTCAAATTTGTAACTCTTTCTAATCCCTTTTTTTAAATGCCATTATTAATAGATACAAATCGTTAATTTTTTAGGGTTGATTAAATGGTAAAACTTTCTTTATTATTATTATTATTATTATTATTATTATTATTGTGGTTTTATATTTATTATGGTTGTTGTATGGTTGGGGTAGTTTTGGTAGGGCAGATATGTGTGTGTGCTCCATTAAATCTTCTATACTGTGATTTTTCCACATCAAAAGAAAATTGGATTAAATTATTATCATCTTTATCATTATTTTTCTTCCACTTATTGCTCAATTCGTAGATGGTGTTTTTTTTTTCTTATTTATTATTACTTCATTGGGTTTTCTCCATCATCTTTTTTCTTTTTTATTTTGACCATCCATAATCTGTGTGTTGTGCTGGAATTGAAACCTACGCTTACTTCGATAAAAGGTGTGAATATTGGAAAATTGATGTAAATTTATTAAATTTCGTTAAATTTCCCTATCTCACTTCTACTCCCATTCCAACACAATCCATCTATCTATTTTTAAATAAATCACCGATAATAGAGTTCATATTTATATCGTTTACTAATTCAATAGTTGAAATGATTGAAAATTTATGTGAAACTGAATATTCGGTCTCAACCGAATGAAGTGCGACTTTTTACGAACATGCATTGAGTTTCGGCCGATTTTTGACCGAAACCGAAACTACGACCGAATTCAGATTTTTTACTACCTCTTCTGTTTAGGGTAGTTTCTAGGGAAATTTTAATTTGTTTCTAAAAAATGTGTAATAATAATAATAATCATATTTACAATAGAATTAAGTAAATCGCATCCATTCACCAAATATTGATATTAGATCGTCAAACAGATGGAAAAACAACCAAAAAAAAAAAAGAAAATCAAGATTATAATCATAATATCAATATTTAATCAATTTTATGATAAAATACGAATTATCCTTTTTTTTGAACACACAAAAAAAATGGCGGAAATCCGTATACAAAGTCCATACGCTTTGTAATGATGACAATGATTTCTACAAATAAAGATTTTATTGGGCTACAAATAGAGATTTTATTGCTAAATCACAACAGCTGTGCTTTTAATTTTAATTGTTTTTTTTTTGTTGTTGTTTACTCATTTCTTTCATTCATTTGTTTTATTATTAAATAATCGCCATTTTGAATTGTACCTACCTTCATAACCTATATTTGTATAATAGGCGACATTAGGGCCTTAATATCGCAATATAAATGATGTTTGTTTTATAATTAACGATAATAATAAAAGAATTTTTATGACTTTGATTGGCGACTGTGTATAATGTTAATATTAAAGGGTGCCATACACTATGCTATATGATAGAAAATGGTTGTAAATTTTTTTTCAATACGCTCCTGTTTGTATATTATCACAATTTATAACATAATAATTACGATAAATTAAATATTATTATTGTTTAATTATTACAATAATTTATTTAATATTATCGTTATTAAATATAAACAAAAAAAGATGTGTTTATTTTTCCTTCTTATCATTATTATCATTATTCTTGTTTCAACCGATGTTTATAATTATTTTTAAATAATCAATAAAGTAACCATTTCTATATGGGTATTTGGTTATAACGCCATTTATAACCTCAATTTCCTGAATGAACAAACCGCGAAGAAAATATCGCCTACTAAGTATACATATACTAATTATAGTTTTCAATTGTTACAGTTGACCAAACTAGCAACAACAATTTGATAATTCTATGAATGAAATTGATAAGACTTATAATAATATTCTTAGGTTAATTAATATAATGATAATTTTAGATATATACAAATATTTTGAAATAATTCTTAAAATATAGTATTTTTTTTTTTGTTATTGTTATCAAACTGTTTTATTTCATTCATCAAGAATACTAAATTGATCAACTTATTATTAACACTTCTATCATTCTCTCACTTTCTATAAATTACTAGTATAGCTATCTCTTTTTAAACATATACAGAATGATTCATTATTAGAAGCACTAGAATTTTATAATTTGATCGTTATTATGTGTGAATCACTCTGTATACATACATTAATTAACGCGCAGTACACTTGCGCAAATTCAATTTTACATAATTACAACGTTTTTCTGTAATTTAAGCATTGTTAATTGTTCAATTTAAAAAAAAAGAAAGTAATTGAAAATTGTGTTCTCTTGTTAATTTTTTTTACGTAAACAACGTGGAATTTTGTTCGCCCGAAGCTATTTTTTTTTGATAATAAAAAAAATATGGATGGATCAAATTAAGTTTGTACAAAACCGTGGATGCCATCTTGTTTGAATGCGCCTACTTGTTGTTAGCCAAACTTTGATTGATCCATCTACATTATACAGAGTGTAGCATTATTGAGTAATACGTTAATAATGGGACATACGGTAGTAGAGAGAATTTTAACCTTATTTTTTCTCTCATTTTTAGAACTAATGGAATGTGTCACCTTGACCGCCATTTTTATTTGGGATTTTGTAGAACATAACCTTAGTTCCGTTCAATGGCTTTTTTTTTCAAACAAGAATTAATCTGTTTTTTTCCAATTTAGTAAAAGGATTCTTATCAAAATAAAAACAAAAAACATAATTAATACATGTGTAAATAGAGGGGGAAACAGTAGAAAATTGGTGTTAAAATTATACTAATAAATCATCGTTAGTGTCATTAAATTCAAATAATAATAACCGCAAAAAATAATAATCATTATAATGATAATTAGATGCTTATCAAAAATCTTATTATTATTGTTTTGTTTTTGTTACTTTTTAACAAAATTATGCACGGATAGAATCTTTTAAATTATCAAACAATAATATGAAATGCGGTAACGTTAACTTTAGCGCTAGTATTTACTGTATACAAGTGACATCTACAATTACGATAGCGTGAATCGTGCGTTATTACCAGCTTATGGGGGTGTACAGCGATATTTCACCTCGTAGTTGGCTGTGCCGTTTTACATAACGAAAGGCACAGCCGACTGCGTTATACACCCTATATGTTTAAATTAAGATATCATTGACTTTTTTTGGTGACCTGTCATACAGTTGAACTAATCTACGCGTTACGTTTACTGTTCGTTGGTCATTTTTCTAAAATACACGTTATACAATTTCTTTGTTTGCTTGTGTCTTATTCATTTCCAAAGAAAATTACAACAGACTCTTTTACTAAATAATTTGTAACTCTCTTATCTTATTAATGAATGATTTGATTTATTAATCATATTTTTTTTTGTAATAATTATCCTTATCATTAATAGCATGTAGTCTATATTTATGTTTAGAGTTAGGATAGAATCGGAAGTTGGAAAAATTTGCCTAAATATGAGAAGAATGGTCCATAATGATAAAGCACACGAATTTTTTTTTGGGGAAAAAAAACGTACAATTTTTGATCGACTGTTATCAGTCGTATCATCCATTTCTTATCATTTCTAGTCAACTTAGGTCAGTTATATTATGAAACATTGTGTGTTAGCAATTTTTGGACATGGCACATCGTTAAAAAACTGAATAAAAAAAGATCAAGGTCTCCATGGATTTTGATAAAAACGTAACTTTTTTTTAGATTTGATGATGATGATGACGATAGGGACAAAGATCACACACATTTCCTAGCATGATCTTAATTAGAACAGCCAATTAGATAAAAAAAGCACTACTTACTAGAAAAAAAAAAACACGAAAATCCATCGTGTAATAATTAATTTACGATTTATCGTAAAATTATCAATGAATTTAGGTCGAAATTTTGACCTTAAATCATAAGATTTATGTTACAATTTTCTTTCAAACATTTTATATAAAACTATAAAAAAAATTGTTTTATTAAAAAAAAAATAGACTTTTCGCGAAGGAAATTCATGGAAAATCAGTGATCATTCAAAATTACCGCCATAATTTTCCATAATAATACACACTTAGGTGGTGGGGGGTAGGAAACAAACGAATAAATATCACTAATTGTAAACCTCTCTTCTTGACTGTATTTTGTTTTTCCGTTCCACTGATATTTTGATGATGATGATGACGACAATCGTTAATAATAATAATAATAATAATACATTGATAAAAGAAATGGGTGTGACAATTATTTTGAAATTTCCAAAAAAAAAAAATTTTAATCAATAAACGTTGGTAATCTCTTAGAACAATTGCCTAATATTTGTATTGTTTTTATTTTTATGTCATCCAATTCCAAAGCAACTTTGATATTATCCTCATTTGTTTTTGTCACCCTCAAAGTTAACTTTGTGATTCGATTTTCTCGATTATACTTTTACAAACTTTTATGATGATTGGGTAGGTGGGGGTAGATTACACCCCCACCTTCACCCCTCCCATGAGGATTAATTACAACCACCTACCATTACAATTCTATTAAATAATGATAAATAAAATTGCACGTGTATGGCCAGCCTTATCATTTTAATCACTTCAATATAGAGGCGGTATATTTAGAAGGAGGGGTGGGGAAAAATAGTAATTTACTCTCATATACGAAATAACCAACCTGTTATCACCTGTAACGTAATTGTTATCATAATAATAATAATAATGATTGTCAAGTTTCTATCGGCGCCTACTATGATTTTTGTGTCCTATTTATTAACTTACTCATTATATTAACGTAATAATAATAATAATTGTGCAATTATGATGTAAATGGTGCCAATTATGAGAATTTCTTAGAAAAAAAATTCAAATTACGGTACTGGATTTGAACGTCAATTTTTTTTTTTTTGTTCATCTTAATTCCTCTCTCTCATTCATATTGTTTAAACAAATGAATCAAAATGTCAATTAACTTGGTAGCATAGGTTACTATAATCATAGCCTTCTTGATGATTTTGTGTTTTATTATTAGAACACGTTTATTGATGAGATATTTATTCGTTGTTGTTTTTTTTTTTTCATCTTGTCTCCACGACTATCTTGATACGTTTACAATTTTGTTTTGTTTTTCTAAATAATTACCATAAATGTCGATTTTTTTTTAATTACACGTATCATATACATATGTATATTAACTGGTATTTCATGGACCTGCCTCAATATTTTTCAGAATTTGAACAAAAGACGAAAAAAACAATGAACTTTCTATTCTTATTAATCAAAGACTACGTGATTTCTATCACCATCTAGATATCTATGAAATGGAATAATTTTTAAACATTTGAAGAAAACACACACACACACACACACACACACACACATGTGTTGTGCATAATTTAATTTACGTTAACGGAAAAGACAAATTCGTCTATTGTGGTGTAAATAAAAAAAGAATAAAAAAACTTCATACTTCATATGTCTCTGAACTTTAATGATTCATTATTAAAAGAAATTATCCGATATGTTAACGTAATCACGTAACGTATCCGCAATTGGGACATTTCCTGGATTGATGAAAATCACCCTCTTACCCTTTCTTACTAACTCCCCAAAATTGGGTGGCAATATAAGCAGTGGCGTATTAAGGATTTTGAGGGCCTTAAGCAAAATAGACTTGGTGAGAGGCTCATTTTATATTATGACATTGTGACCAATAAAAAGTGCCCCTATCAAGTCGAGTCTTTAGGCAATTATCTAATTTGGCTACGGTACACTACTGACAACAAATGAAGAAGAAAAAAAACAAAGGTGTCATGATGCAAAATTGTGTAATTGTCGCAGATAACTAGATTGACTCCTACTCCAAACTATTTTAAAAAAAATAGTCACCTAAGTCAACTATGACACTCAATCAAAAATTTCAACTGTTACACTCTCCCTCTATCTCTATCTTATATCTATTATTATAAGATAGAGAAAGATATTAGAAAATGTAAAGAGACAAAAGATATAGAAAATTGGTGTAGTACGCACACTAGATACCCAACAACATCTCACATATAAATATCACCAACAGTAGACGATAAGGGTCATTCGTTTGTTTCAACGCACACTGAACAGATCTGAGATTGCGGTAACAGTAGTGGTAACGTTTACGTTTACGTACGTACTTTTGTGTGTATTTAATTGGCGCGTTATTTCAAACACAGAAAAACAAGTGAAATTCAACAACAACAAAAATGAGAGTGTACTTGATTATAATAATTGTTGTGGTATTTTTAACAATTGATCAAACAATTGCCAGGTCAGCTAATTACAGGTAAATTTAAATTTGAAAAATCAATTAATGCGCAAATATTATTATTATTATTATGTCTTATGACGATTTATTAGTGATAAGAATTAGTCAATCTAATCTGACGAAATTCTTCTAATAAAATCATCTTATCAGTAATGTAATTTTTTTACCGTTTTTTTTTTTTTTTTTTAGAGTGAAACGAGTCACTGATAATCATCTAGCTGATTTAGAAACAAAAATTGCCCTAAATAACAAATTAAAAGGGATTGTTGTAACAATGCCGGTGGGTGGTGGTAGAATTGATCCATTAAGAATGTAAGTTTTTTTTTTGCTATTAATTTTGTCCCCCTGTAATATCTCTAATAATAATAATTAATTATTATTGTTGTTAAATCTAGTGGCCGTAAACGTCGTTCTGAATCAAGAATGTTGGATATACTCTTCAACCAATCGGAAGAAGATAGAGGAGATCCAATCGATTATGTTAATGATAATGATAGTAATGAAGATGATGATAATTTCCTTAATCGTTTCCAATTGAAATAATTCAATTTTAATTACAACAATCAAAACAACAGTATTATTATTAAAATAGTTACTTAAAGACAGCAAACAACCTAGTCTTAATTTATTATTTAATTTTAATTTATTTTAATTTATCGTATAAGAGAATCTCTGTACTTAGTATTTTTGTTTTGTTTTGTATATATCTCTCTCTCTCTCTTTTTCTAAATGTGTGTGTATATGTGTGTAATTTATTGTTGTAATTGTAATTAAATTATTTTTTACATTAAACTTTTATTTAATTAACGACATCTAGCCACAATTAGCTGTGTTAAAACCAATATCCGATGTACTGTTTTATTCTAAATCGGTAGGATAATATCCGATGACATGTTCAAACAATTATCGATTATAGTAATGCGCATACTCAATACAACACGATAGACAAAAATAACACTATGCTAATTTTTTAATGTTAAATAAAGATAGAATAATGGCTGTAATTACAGTCACAGTGTAGCAATTGAAAAGAAATAGCACTATTGTAGAATTGACATATATATAATAGAGATAGACAATATAATCTTGATTTGTTTGATTTTGTAACCGTAGACACTGATATCAAGAAAAGTTAGGTTAAGTTCGAAATAACCTGAAATATTTCTGAAAATTTTAGTTGAAAATTTTTAAATAAAAACGTACAAATAATGGATAAGAAAAGATTGCCATTGATTGTAATTTTAGGTGCTACAGGTTCAGGTAAAACAAAATTATCATTAGAATTAGCACAACGATTTAAAGGTGAAATCATTGGGGCTGATTCAATGCAGGTTTTTGTTGTATTTATTGTTTAATTTATATTAGAATTAATTAAATTAAAATTGTAGATCTATAAAGGATTGGATATAATTACAGCGAAAGCTAAACGTGAAGAACGACAATTAATTAAACATCATATGATTGATATTTTAGAACCTTATGAAAGTTTCACTGTTGTAGAATATCGTGATAGAGCGATAAAAATCGTATAAAAAAAAATCATAATAAATTAATTATTTGATAATTTGTTATTAAATTTGTAGATTGATGATTTATTTAATAGAAGAATATTACCGATTATTGTTGGTGGTACAAATTATTATATTGAATCATTATTATGGAAAATACTAATATCGAATACTAATAATAATAATAATAAAGTTGAAATGATTGAAAATGATAAGAAATTAACAAATATTGAATTACATGAGAAATTAAAACAATACGATCCGAATATGGCGAAACGTTTACATCCAAATAATAAACGAAAAATTTTACGTTCATTAGAGATTTTTTATCAAACTGGTCGACAACACAGTGATTTAATTGATGAACAACAGAATTCTCATGGAGGTTCATTAACAGGCGGTGGTTTACGTTATCGAAATGCTCTCATTTTCAAGCTACATTGTCAACAAGTAAGAAATTTTTTTTTTTTTTAATAGAGATTCTAATCAATAATTTCTTATTATTAAAGGATATTTTGGATATTAGATTGAATGATCGTGTCGATCAAATGATCAATGATGGTCTTATTGATGAATTAACTGATTTCCATTTACGTTACAATCAAAATCGTTTATTAACTAATCAAATGATTGATTATACAAAAGGTGTATTCCAATCGATTGGTTTGAAAGAATTCCATGAATTTCTATTATTAAAACCAACTGATCGTGATACAGATGTAGGTAGAACAATTCTACAGAATTGTATTGATGAATTGAAGATGGTAACAAGACGTTATGCTAGAAGACAAGAGAAATGGACAAAAAATCGTTTTTTAGGTCGACATGATCGTGAAGTAATTGAATTATTTTTATTTGTTTTATTTCTTAATTTTTATTGTTAATAGATACCACCAATGTATAGTTTAGATGTTAATGATGTTACAAAATGGAATGAAAATGTTCTACAACCTGCAATAGAAATTTTAAATAATTATCAATTGAATATTAATGATTGTAATAAATATCAACCAATGGAGAAAATTGATGTTATTAATCAATTATCAAATGCTTGTGATGATACATTTTTTTGTGATATATGTGAACGTATTTTTATTGGTAATCACCAATGGTCAATACATTTAAAATCACATAAACATAAAAAGATGTTAGAACGTAAGAGACGATTAGAGAAATTATAAAGAAATAAATTAATTAAAATTTATTCTCTTGTGTTTATTTTTATTAATTATTATTGTTTAAAAAAATAATAATAGAATCTATAGCGTGCCATCTCTTGATAATGTGCTGTAATAGTAAAATGATGATGATTTCACCATCATCCGCCATGTTTATTGCAAAATTTTCGATTTTGTATTAGGAATGTATGAATCAATTGGAGGTCTTTTAAAACTACAGAGCGATAATATAAGAGAATGTTCACTTTGATACTGCGCAAGCGCAACATAGCGATAGTATATAAGAAAGTTCACTTGAATAGTTGTTATGCTATGCAACACACAATACATTTTAGTGTCTATAAAGTTGCCTATACAATAATGAAATGATTTATTTTATATTTTTAATGAATATTTTTTTTTCTACTTGATATTTTATTATGTGAATTTGCAAAAAATGAATTTCTTTCAATAGACAACAATTTGATAATCAACAATAATTATAACAATGTGACTACGACAATTACTTTTATATAAATATTCTTTTTTTTATGTAAAATAATTCAATTATCTAGATTATTGTACTTACTATAATCAACGTATAAGCTGGTGACGTCATCACTTATTGTAATAATTAAAATTCCCAAGTTTGCATATAATTATTAATAATTATCGAAATAAAGTTGTTGAAATTACTAATTAGTTAAATAAAATAAATTGATTTTTGATAATTTAGATATTTAAAATCGCATACAAAGTAAAAATATTGTAATTATGTAAAAATATTCATGAAAATAACACAAATTGTATCAAAATTTATAAATTTATTAATAGGCAATAAAATAGGCACAAATGTATTGTGTGTTGCATACAATCAAGCATAATAATAGATGAACCTTCTCTTATGTTATCTTTAAAATACGCATGCCCAGTATCAAAGTATACCTTCTTTATTGTTATCGCTCTACAGTTATAAAATACCTCAATCAATTCATACATTCCTAATACAAAATCGAAAAATTTACAACAAATATGGTGGATTATTCATATTAGTATAATTAAAATCAAGTCAATAGATGTCACTACTAGTTATCTACCTATGATAATATTAAACATAATGGTAATAATCTATATTGTCTATGGTAATAATGGTAATAAAACAAAAAATCGTAGAAATTAATAATTTTTAATAATTTATCTATCTAAATAGATATACAAAACATGTTTATTCGTAGTTGTTTTTATTATTTAGAAGAAATAAAAAAATACTAATTTACACACTAATTGTTCGGAATATATTAAAACCACTCTCTGCTGTACTAATTATAACACCTGGTAATTGTGGATGCCAATGTAATTCTTTTATATTATTTTGTCCTTGATGGATGAATAATAATTGTGGTGGAATTCCCTTTTAAATTAACAATTAAATTAAATTAATTCATAAACAAATGGGTATAATAATAAACTTACTTCAATTTCATTATCATTAATATTATTCTCTTGTATATCTGTATCTTTTTCAACAGATAAATCCCATAATGCAATTTGATTATCACTACCACCAGATGCAAAAATTGCTGAATCATTTGGATGCCATTCAACTGTTGTTATTGGTTCTGTATGATGTTTAAATGTTGCTATTGGTGTTTTTGTATGAAAACGTCTTAAATCCCATATATGTAAATAACCATCATCACCACCACTTATAATAAATGGTTCATTATTATTCCAATTAATAACATTAATATCTAATTCATGTGCATTATCATTTGTTAACATATTTGCTTTTGTTGGATTTGCACGTATATCCCATATACGTATACTACGATCAATTGAACATGATGCTAAAACATTACATTCATTTGGTGACCATTGTAAATCTTCAATTGAATCTTTATGACCAATTAATGGACGTTGATCAATATGCCATTTTGTTAAATTATCATATGGACGCCATATATGGATATCATGATGACAATCACCACTAGCTAAATAACCATTTGTTGTTTTACACCAATCTAATGCAAAACCTTCCTTTTGATGGCCATTAAATGTAAATATTGGTTTAATTGTATTTGAACAATTCTCATTATTATATTTTTTTAATAATTGTTCATTATCAACAACTTGTAATTGTTGTGTTATATCCCATATATTAACACGACCTAATTCACTCCATGATGCTACAATTACTTTACCATTCAATACAGTACTCTATAAATCAAATAAAAAAATATTTTGAATTAAATTTTAATATTTGTATATTAATGATAGCAATTTACTCGAATTCGATTAACACAACCTTGATGTCGAATTAAAGCCCCATTCATTTTTGGTTCTTTTCCAATTCCATCATCATCATCATCATCACTATCATCATCATCATCATCATCATCATCATCACTTTTATTAGTTTGATATAAATTTGATAATTTCATAACAATAATATTATTACAATGTGTTTGTGGTGCTTGTGTACCAGCTACTATATATGCTGTTAATGGATAAGTTTCTCTATTATCACCTAAATTATCTGGTATTATATCAAAACTTAAACATGGAGCACCAGTTTGTGCTTGATGTAACATTTTATAAGCTGTTTGATCACAAACTAATTCTTCACCATCTTGTAATGGTTTACCAGGTAAATAAACTTCAGTTTTTTTATCATTATTAGTATTTGTATTTTCGTTATCATCATCATTATCATCATCATCATCAACTTCTTCTTCATCCATATTATTAATATCATCATCATCACTATTATTATCACTGACTCGTTCGGTTATATCCATCTCATTATCAGACATTTTTCTTGTTTAATTTTACTAAAAATACATTAAATTAATTAATTAATAATTGTTTTAATGCAATTTTAAAAATTACAACAACAACACGTGAGTATAAATTTTTATCGATTGAAAGTGAGGTTATTTTGATTAATGTTGGTATATTTTCCCCTAAATGTTACTAGATTTCTATAATTACATTAGAACTAATAGTTTATTCGGTGCCTTTAGTTCATATGTAACCTATGCAATAATAGAGAATTATTATTAATTTAACTTTAAGATTGGAAATAGTTTCAAAATATTTCAACGATTCAATTAGAATTTATTAAAATGTTCAACGATTTGACCAAATTTCAAAAAAATATATCAAAAATAGAGGCTGTGTCAAAGGTGCCGACAACTATATGTATAGTGTCTGTAACCACATTCAATTGTCATTAGTTCATTTGTAATGTAACCAATATAAAATTGTTATTAATTTAACTTAAAAATTTAAGAGTCTTGAAACGTTACAACAATTTAATTAGAACTTATCAAAATGTTCAACAATTTGACCACGTTACAGAAAAATATATCGAAAATAGAAGCTGTGTCAGTCATTCAGTTCATTTGTAATGCAAAAAATAATATAGAATTGTTACTAATTCAACTAAAAAAATTGAAATACTTTCAAAAGATTTCAACGATTCCATTGTAATTTATTAAAATGTTCAACGACCTGGGATGAAGCTAAATTTCAGTAAAAAAATCGAATAATATGGCTGTGTCTAGAGTGCCGACTATTATTTGTGTAGTGTCTGCAACCACATTAAACTGTCATCTGTAATGTAAACAATAATATAGAATTGTTATTAATTTAACTAAATAATTAAAATAGTCTTTCAACATTTCAACGATTTGATTAGAAGTTATTGAATTTTATATCGACTTACTTTCAGTAGAAAAAAATCGAAATGTAAGACTGTGTCAAAGGTGCCAACGACGACTATTTGTATAGTGTCTGTAATCATAATCACATTCAACTGTTAGTTCATTTGTAATGTAAGCAATAAAATAGAATTGTGATTCATTCAATTAAAAAATTAAAATAGTTTTAAAACATTTCAACGATTCAATTAGAATTTATTGAAATATTCAGCGACTTGGCTACGTCACAGATTAAAGATATACTATATTATATAGATAGGACATAGGACACTCGATCCTTTTCTGTCACATTTCATATTAGTTCATACCCCAGTCGCTAACTGCGCTTCGATAGCGGCAACAACGTTTGGCGCCAAATTTGAAAGTATCTATATGTATATGTATATAAAATAGTATTTAATAAAAATCTTGAAGATCAAAGGTAACTGATACGCAATATTCGTGTTTTTTTAAACTTTATTATGTGCATTTGATGAAGAAAAAAAAAACATGTTGATACACACTAAAATGGAAAAAAAGCATCCAAATACAGTCAAAATTCACAAAACGCTACTTTGTAAGACTTTTCACAAAATGCAACTAACATTAATTGCAACGTCATTTGTACTGCACAAGCATAATCGTTTATAATTCATCACGATAATTTGATTGATCTTCCATAATCATCATAGCAGCTTTCATACCAACCATCATTGTTGGTGCATGCGTATTACCACTGATAATATTTGGCATAATTGATGCATCAGCAACACGTAAATTTTTAATACCATACACTTTTAATCTTGGATCAACTACAGCATCTGGATCATTTGATGGACCCATTTTTGTTGTACCAACTGGATGATATGCTGTTGTTGTTAAATATTTTAATGCACAATACCAATAATCAGTGGTGCCAAATTTGTAATTTTTACAATCGTTTAGTTTGAATTCAGTTAATTTTGGTTTGTATTTTTGGACATTTTTAGTTTTTAATAGTTTTTGTAAAAATTCATTTTTTTAATTTTATCACGTTTTACATGTTCGTCAGTTAATTTTTCTAGCATACGAAAGTCATCATCTCCATCATCTAGGTTATATAGGTTTTCTATATGTTGCCAAGATGCGCAGTCTCTTGTCCATTTTTCCAAATAAATTTAACATCATGTTTCAACATGTTGTTTCTAATTCCCTTTAGAAGGTGAGGAAAATCGAAAAGGGGAAAAATTTCTTGTTCCTCAACATAAAATGTGTATGATTCGTGCTGCTGTCCCCTTCTTCCAGCATTTATTTTTGTTTCTTCGATCAATAAATTTATAGCCGGTTTATTGTACTGATCACACACAGTGGCATCAACAACTATTCCATAATTTGATAATTTCGTAATTATCTCTTTCACATTCTTGGCAATTTCAGCACTGTTCATTCCATTTTGATTAAAAAAATATGCCACTGGTTGTTTCCAATTTCTGCCCAACCCTTTGATCATAAAAACCATTGCATGATCAGCAATCTTTTGAGAATGACTTTCTGGTCCATTATCTTGAAACCCATCAATATAGTCTTGTGATTTATTGTAAGACAATAATGGCTGCAGAGTCATCTCATTAAACATTAAAATGCAGTGCTTATCTTGAGGCTTGAAACTTTTTATACTTTCTTCTAAGCTTTGAAAGATAGGTTGGTTGATGCCACACCCGAATGGGATTTTTGCCATCATTGCCATGAGTGTTTTTCTAGATGGCAATGCAAATATTTTTTTTAACAGTTTATATGCCTTTGGACTTTGTTTTAATAAAGCCAGTGATAATATTTTATCTTCTTTAGTGAAACGTCGACCTTTGGGTTTTTTACATTGTTGGCTAATCTGGGACTGTAGGAACTTAAACGTGATGTCATTTACTTAGTTTACTCTGGAAAAGTTTACCATTTTCTGTCAGTTCAATGCATTTTTTTATAACATCTTTATATTTTTCAGTTTTAGAATGTAATTCTTGGGCTAATTTTCTATACTCGTTAGCTATTTCATACAGTTTAGCAGCTTTTGGAGTTAATTGAGCTTTTTTTCTCAGTTTGACTTCAAGCAGCAAATTTCTTTTTTTCATCTGCAATATATCTATTACTTTTGATCTCGATTTCTTGACAATAACTTTATTTGCAATAGCAGGTTTTTGCTCATCAACAACGCTCTGCCTTAAAGTCCAAGATTCAACTTGATGAGCTTTAATAAGAAACAAAAATGTTATCTTTTATCTTTCCAAAACCTATAACAGTTCATTTACCAGGTAAATTTATAGATGGAATACTGCCGACTTTCAAATTGCTGCGGTTATGATATGTTGGAAACTTTGCACCTTGATCAAAATGAGCATCACAAACTCGGTAGTTATTTCGAACGAAGCTAACACCTTTCTCAATCAAATCTTCTCGATCAATAGCACGACACCAACTTTTAAATAGCTATAGAATACATATTATAGTAATAGATCATTGAAATGGACAAATAGCTTTCCAGGGCCGTAGTTATAAGGAGGGTAAATAGGGCTGAGCCCCAACAATTGCAAATTCAATTGTGCTTCACCTAGAATAGTTTTCTGACCATGGCCCTGTAGTTTTGTCTACAAACCTCTGCATTTTGTGGAAATCTATGCATCATGCTTTTGGCCGAGCACGAGTGCACGGAACACCGCGAGGGCATGCTTATAACAATCAGAATAGAATAATATATATAAATGGTAAAATATGTGATTAATAAAACAATAAACCAATCAAATTAATAGAGAGCGTAGGGGCTTCACAAAAGATCTAAAATTAATGGATAAGGTAAATTAACGTAAGATCCAAAACAAACAGAATATCTCACTCACCAAATTATTAACAAAAATTGTAATACTCAAATTAAATATAAATACAAAGAGAAAAACCAATTAAATATAGCCAAAATATTCAAAAACTTTTCTTGACAAGTTTTTGATGTGAAGTTTTTTATTACTTGATTAATAAAAAATCATAATTAAAATAATGTGCGAATATACATAATGAAATAAAAAGACTTTAATAAATGCTTAATGCTTTTAATTAATTTATTATTAAATAAATAAGATTGTACATTATCTTTTATATAAAAAATATTTATTAATTACAAATATATTCACATATTGTCCATTATAATAAAGATGTGATCTGTGACTATCTCTACCAATCTCTACATGCTCACGATGCTTTTCTATGTATATGTGATTTGTGTATGATATTTCAATTGCTAACAGCGCCCATATCGACTGGGGTTCGAACTAAGACAATATTATCTATGAATAGCGAGAGTGCGCATACCCTGGGCTACGTTTCAGTAAAAAAAAATAAAAATGTAAGGCTGTGTCAAAGGTGTGGATGATTCTCTATAGTGTCAGTAACCACATTCAATCAATTCAACTGTCATTAGTTCATTTGTAATGTAAACAATACTATAGAATTGTTATTCATTCAACTTAAAAATTTAAAATAGTCTTAAAACATTTCAATGATTCGATTAGAATTTATTGATTTTTCTCAAATTTAGTTTCATTCAATAAACTATTAGTTCGTGTCTAAGGTACCGACGATTATCTGTATAGTACATATCTGTAACCACATCCAGAAATTACCGCGCAAATTTTCTAACCTAACTTTTAATAATAACGTGATGTAATGAATGATAGTGGTGATTTATTTGATGATAATAATATTGATAATAACGTAAATATTGATTCAAATCCATATATTTATTACGATATTAATGAAATTTGTCAATTTACAATTTATCAATTACCAAAGAATTCAAATATTAAAATAATTGGTAATTATCAATATAAGAATTTTGAACATTATTTAAAAAATTATCAAGAATTTCATGGACAATTGAATAGTGAAATTGAATTAGATTTAGAATTATTAGATAGATATCCAAATCGTGGTGATTTAATTGAAATTTTTGGTATTGTAGAATTTCATCAACAACAACAACAACAAAAGAAATTCCTTGTACGTTTTTATAACGAATTAAATTACAACCAAATAGAGAATTGTCGTGAATTTTTCCAAATTTTACGACAATTCCGACAAAAATTTTGTAATACAGAACAATATAATCAAGTTGATCATTATTTAAATAAATTAAAACAATTGAATTCACCATAGTTATTTTAATCATCAACAGTTGGTTTATCAGTAGTGTTTTTTTCTGTACAGTTGGCAGTGGAATTCTAACCTATAAGCGAACCGAATTTATAAGAGGGCTTCACAATGGTAATTATTGTTTTTAATTATAAACTAATTAAGACTCCGCTAAATATCCAGATGGGATATAAGCTTAAATATTTAATTTGTATATTATTATTATTATTTTAATTAATAATCATTTGTTTCTAGGCACATACGATTCTTTTAGTACAACCCGGTGCTAATCCGGAGACACGCACTTATTCCGATTATGAATCAGTAAATGAATGTATGGAGGGTGTTTGTAAGATTTACGAGGAGCATTTAAAACGACGTAATCCAAATACACCAACAATCACTTATGATATATCACAATTATTTGATTTTGTTGATCAATTATCTGACTTGAGTTGTTTAGTTTATCAAAAATCAACAAATACTTATGCTCCATATAATAAAGATTGGATAAAAGAGAAGATTTATATATTATTACGACAAGCTGCAGGACATACAGAATAACAAAATCAACCAACAATAATGTAAAACTTTAGTTATTAATTCTTCAATTTAATTATATAAGTTTGATTTTTGTATTAATCTACATTTAAAATAAATAAATATTAAGTTCATCAATACCACAATTTAAAAGCCATTGTTTTATTGTTGTTTCAAATAATTCATTACCACAAATATAAATTTGAATTTGATCAATTTTATTAAAAACAAATTGATATAAATGAGAATAATCTAATTTATATTTATGTATTGTTTCATAATAATGTTGTGAATAATTTTCTATATTACTTGAAAAAATTTCACAATTAAAATTCCAATAATGATTAAATTCAATAAATTCATCTCTTAAGAAAATTTCACAACAATTACAACAACAATAAAATAATTTTAATTGTTGTACAAAATTTTCATCTTTTAATAATTGTTTAATTATAGCATAAATTGGTGCAATTCCTACACCTTGAGCAATAAAACATTGATACATTTTTGATGGATTTAATTGAAAATCACCACCATATGGACCACGCCATAATGTTTTATCATTAATTAATTGTAATCTTTGTAAATATTTCGACATTTTACCATTTTTATATAAACGTACCAAGATTGTAAATGTAAATTTATTATTATTATTATCATCATCTAATAAATATGGTATTGGTGTATAAGCACGTGTGAATTCTGTTTGATTTTCATCATTTGTTGATTTTAATAAAAAATATTGACCCCATTTATAAAATAAACCATTAGGTTTTCGTCTTGTACTATCATCATCATCATCATTATTATTATTACAATATTGAAATCTATAAAAATATGTATTATTCGTATGTTGGATTCTTTCAATTAATTTAAATTCATTATAAATAATTTGATCGATACAATTAATTTGTTGTTGTTGTTGTTGTTGATTTTTAATTGTTGGATTTATTAAAAATTCATTAAAATTACGTAATTGTTGTTCGTAAACATCTAAAATACATGGATTACAACCAGAATTACAACAATCTGAATCGTTTGGCTTCAATGGTGGCTCCATAACCTCAAAAATTAGCAATATTATTGTATAATACACTTGTAAAATACAATAAATACTGTATGTATTAAAAGTTTAATACAACATTGAAAAAATAAGGTTAGTTGATATAATTTTTATATCTTTGATGGCTACACAAAAAGTGATATCAAGAATTGGCGGCAGCACACTACGATGCATATCACATGAAGGTTACTGATCACTCTGATCACTGATCAGTAATCTGCTGAGTAATATGTCTGATCACTATGATTATTGATCAGACAGAGGTGAATAAAATGTTAATATTTAAGCTTAAAATTAAGGGGAAAAAATTCAAATTCATTTTCTGTTTTGATTTCACTTTCGTGTAGCTGTTAAATTGGTAAAAATTATACATATAGTCCATTCAGGATACAATTGGAAAGTTTTGAATTCACAGTCAACTTAATAGTTCAAAAGTCACTAGGTTTTCAATATAAATGTGTGGGAGAGAAAGCAATATGTTCCGTTGGTATCATTGAGAGCATGTATGTTTACGTTTTCCTGTCATTTTTTATACATAACCTTTAGCTTTTTGATTTAAGTGTAATTTGTATTTATTGGTGTTTTTTTTCTTGTGTTGAACATTTTATTGACTTTGTGGGTGTAAATATATAGTGAACCATTGCTTTTGAACTGTAATGCGTTACATTTTATTAAATTTATTGTAACTGTTTTTCACACCGCGTGCTGACGTCATTGTCTGTCTGTCATTTCAAAAATTTCCAATTGCATCCTGAATAGACTTTATTTTCAATGTTGTATCAAACTCGGTATTACATTTTTTATACATACGATATTTATTGTATTATTTAGCTGTATTTTACAACTGTATTATACACACTTGCATCACCATCAATGTGATATACAATAAAATATGTACTGTCGCTAGTTTTTAAATAAAATACCGTATAAAACGGTATAATACATATGTATTATACTAAAAAATATGAAATCCTGTAAATTAACATTATTATACTATACAATTAAATTTTAATTGAAATAATGCCACTAATATTATAAATCTTTGTATTTAATTAAAATATTAGTGCGCTATATTTAGCTAACATAACCTCACTAGAAGAACATAACCTAACTTTTTAGCTAACGATCAAAATGTAATTTTTTTAAAGAAATTTCAATAAATAGTGAATAAGAATATATAAAAAAATATACAAAATGTTATCATCATTAATAAAAAATTGTAAAAATTTCTTCAATAATCGTCCACCATTCGTTATATTCTTATTAAGTTTAATAACATTAGCAATAACAACATTATCATTTGGTTTTTATGTTAAAACAACAGAGAATTTGATCAATACAGATGCCCAAAGAGTATCTAATCAAATTTTTTAATATTTTAATTATAAATAAATATTTATACCTTTATTATTTTGTAGAATTGGTTAAGATTAGCTGAATATATGCGAACAACTGAAATTTGTTCTAATACAAAATTAATTGATATGAATACAATTGAAGAGACAAATTTTACAACATTTATAACAATTGATTTGGAACAATTAAGGAAATTTAAACACATACAAACTGTATATTATTTAAAAGGTGAATTATCAATTACTATTTTGTACATTTATTATTATTTATTAATTTTAGATTGGCATCAAAGTTGTCCGGAAGATTTCGATACTTTCCCTACAATAATAATCGATTTTTATCCACCAACAATAAGAAATCGAACTATAATTAATAATAATAATAATAATAATAATGAGGTTGAAACGATTTGTGCACTAGTCCGTGGACCGAAACAGTATTTACCCAAATATTCAAAATCTTTATGTAATTTTAATGATAATCTAAATGATAATAACAAATCGATAATATTTTCAAATATTATCAATAATCATTTTACTAAATGTTCAACAATACAAAATTCAACAATAATTAAAACACGATTATTAATCAATGGTAATCATAATAGTGAGAATTTTGCTATTTATTTAAATGAGAATGATCGTATCTTAATTTTCAATCATTTAATTTATTGTACATTAATTTTATTTTTATTGATTTGTTTCATTTTAATTTATGCAATGTTACAAAAGTGGGATGAATGAGATTTTTATGTTGTTGTAATTTATTGTTAGAAAATAAAAAGAATCATTATCATCATTGTATTTCCTTTAAATTCTGATATGTCGTTATATATCTATGAAACAAAAAAGTGGATATCCTCAATTGTGAAAAACATTCGTTCATATCAACAATTCGCAAATTTTTTTCAATTGAAATCATGTTAAAATTAACAATTTTCACGCTTTTAATCACAATTACATTCATTGATTTTGTTGTAAATTTTACAACTGAAGATTTAAATACTGATTTACGTTTTATTAAAATTTGTAATCGAACATCACCTGTCAGTTTAAGTAAGTTAATAATTATTACTTTAAATAATTTGATTATTAAAAATTGAATTAAAAAAATTTAGGAACAATGAATGAAGTTCTAATCAATAAACAATTAGATAATAATCATCATGAAGTGTATTCATTTAAATGTTTTCTACATTGTTTATTCACAAAATATGGTTGGATGGATGAAGATGGTGGTTTTTTATTGCATGATATCAAACAAACCCTTGAAGAGAGCGATATTGAGGTGAAAAGTTTAGAATTTATTTTATTTAAATGTACAGCCATTGAATCAATGAATCGTTGTGAACGTGCTTATAAATTTACAAAATGTTTTTGGGAGATTATCAGTGAACAACAACCAAGTGATGATCAACTCTTTTATAATGTTGATGAACAACAAAATGATGCATTAATTTTCAAATAAAAACCCATTTTAATTATCAATAATTATAATAAAGTCTAATTGAAGAAGTGATCAAATTTGAATTTCCCTCGCTGTATTTACGGCTTAATTGTAGCTCAATTATAAAGGAATCGTATTAAGGGGTAATAAAAGATTGATTTTTTTTAATTATTGTATTATTTTTATAAAATAATCAGGTTTTTTTTTGATAAGTCATTTAGAGTTTACTCGTTATCCTCCTCATCCTCATCATCCTGACTATTAATTTGGAAGTAACGTAATTCATAACTATCTTTACCTGATGCAACAACACGTAACCAATCACGTAGATTATTCTTTTTTAAATATTTCTTTGTTAAATATTTCAAATAACGTTTAGAGAATGGTATTTCTGAATTTAAAACAATTTTCGTTCCTTTATCTTTTGTTAATGTAACAGCATGTTGGCTGGCTTTACCACCACCAAAATTACCAGTTTTACCATTAATTTTTATTCTAGATTTCAAATATTGTTCCTATTTTAAACAATAGAATCATAATTATCAAATAAATAATAATAAATTGAAATGTGAATCTTACAAAATTAGGAATATCAACGATTCCATCTTCAACGGGATGTGTACAATCGATGATGAATCGTAAAGCAACCTTTTTCTTCTTCAAACCTTTACCACGTAATTGTTGTTTCTTGGCTTGTGGTTTGATGATTGATGGCTTTGTGGCCGGTACTGCTGGTTTAGTCTGGAATCCACAACATATTTTTCACAATATAGTTGTGTTTCAACCAGACTTTTGATTGACATATAAAACTCCCATATTCAAAGAATTTGGAGACGAATATAACAATACAAAATCACCAATTCTTCTCTAATGGTAAGAAAACTCGTAAAAATTCCCTCAATACAAAAATTCGATACAATCAAACATAACCTCAATATTATTAATCTTCAAACATCAAAATCATCTTGACATATTTTAATAATTTTTTTTTAAATTATAATTAAATTTAACGAGATTTAATTAATTTCAATTGAATTTGATCGAATTTTTGTTAAATATTTTAATAAAGAGCTAATTAAAAATCTTACCGGCACCATTTTATTTACGCACGTTCCTCGACGAAACTCGAAAAGCGAAAAGACAAAAGAACGAGTAGATGTCGCTGTTTACGGAAATTTTAAGCAACAATGCCATGTTTCTTCAATTATCAGTAGATGTACTGACTTTATTGTCAATCTCCTAATATTGTTTATTTTATAATTATAATAATACATTATCCGTCAAAAAAGTCACCTAAAAAGTTGTTTTACAGAATACTATAATAAAAAGTAGTATTTTAAGTACATATAGTTTTTTATTTGTATTTCTTCTACGATAAATTCTTTAATAGTGAAATAGTTATGGCAACACTACTCAATATTTAGAGCAACATTGCCACGTTTATATAATTATCGTTAGATTTACTGAAATTTATCCCAATATTTCTTCTTAATTTTGAATGCAAAGAAATTTCTAATTGTACAAATTTACTTATTTTATGTGTTAAATATAAATAAAGTTAATGTGGTTATTGATAATTGTGTTTTGTTTTTAATCTGTTCAAGTAAACTTTTTATAATAACTTTGGCAACGCAGTAAATTGGTTGGTGGTACTGTTGGTAAATATAAAATATCCCTAAAGTTGTCAACTGTCAAAAATCTTGCAGTGATACTCGTGCTTTTTTTCAGAATCGTTAGAATTTTTGTTGTTAATTTGATAAATTTCGATCTTTTTTTATAAAACCATTATGGCTCAAAGTAAATTGAACGATTTGGCTGGAAAATTTGGTAAAGGTGGCCCACCTGGTTTAGGTTTAGGTTTGAAATTGTTGGCAGCCGGTGGTGTTGCCGCTTATGGAATCTCTCAATCTGTATATACCGGTATTTATTTATTTATTTAATTAAATTATTTGTTTATTTTTATTAATAAATTAAATATTTAGTTGAAGGTGGTCATCGTGCAATAATTTTTAATCGTATCGGTGGTATACAAAAAGAAATTTATACAGAAGGTATGCATTTCCGTATACCATGGTTTCAATATCCAATCATCTACGACATACGTTCAAGACCAAGAAAGATTTCATCACCAACCGGTTCAAAAGATTTACAAATGGTTAATATATCATTACGTGTTTTATCACGTCCAAATGCTGTACAATTACCACAAGTTTATCGACAATTGGGTTTAGATTATGATGAAAAAGTCTTACCATCAATATGTAATGAAGTTTTAAAATCAGTTGTTGCTAAATTTAATGCAGCTCAATTGATTACACAACGTCAACAGGTTTCTATTTACAATTTATTCATTCTGTTTTTTTATTAAATAATTCTTAAAATTTTGAAATATTAAAGGTATCATTATTGGTACGAAGGGAATTAGTGGAACGTGCCCAAGATTTTAATATAATCTTAGATGATGTTTCAATAACTGAATTATCATTTGGTAAAGAATATACAGCTGCTGTTGAAGCCAAACAAGTTGCACAACAAGAAGCACAACGGGCTGCATTTATTGTTGAACGTGCTAAACAAGAACGACAACAGAAAATTGTACAAGCTGAGGGTGAAGCTGAAGCTGCTAAAATGATATCCTTTTTTTAAAAAATTTTAAATCTCAACAAAAAAATGCATGATTTCCTTAATTTTTAAGAGTAATTCGTTAAAATTGCCGGTAAGTTTTAACGTAACTCTTTCTAATTTTAACATAATTGCCATGTTTTTGCGTCTTGTTTTTTAACAAGTAGGCGTTGATTGTTGTGATTATGACAAAAATGAAACGATGAAAATCAAAGTAGCTGTGTTTGGCTCTATTGATTAACAAGTAGGCTATGATTATTATGAATGTAACAAAAGTGAATCGATTTTGTAATATTTTCAAGTTAGAATTGTCTATTTGTAGCTCTTTCTACAATGATTTTGTCACCATTTTGTTTTTATCAGTCCATAATCTCTTTATTTTGAACAAATGTTAGTTGCCCTTCGTTTTTTTGTTTTGTTTCGTTTATCGATGAATATAAATGGGCGTTGATTCTTTTGAAAATGACAAAATTATGTTTTTGTCTCTTTGGATAAATTCCTAGTTAGAATTGTCTATTTGTAGCTCTTTAATATTTTTTTTCTTTTGTTTTAAAATCTCCATTCATTTTAACGGTATCACAGTAGCTCTGTTTTTTTCTTCAATTGATTAACTAAATAGAATCGATTTTTTAAGTATTTTCCAATTAGAATTGTTTATTTGTAGCTCTTTAAACAATTATTTTCTTCTATTTTTGGTCTTTATCAGGCAAGAATCAATCTAGTATCAGAATTGAAACGCGTTTTTATTTTAACAAATATCATAGTTGCCGTGTATTTTCATTTGTTGATTAATAAGTAGGCGTTGATTATTAATGAAAGTGACAAAAGTGAATCGTTTCTTTTTTTTGAATTTCGAGTACAACGTTATTTCACATCGTAGTTGGCTGTATTTTTCGTTGCATAGTGTCGTAACTTGGTTCATACTATAATTTTCAAGTAACCGAACCAAGTTACGATACTACGTAAGAAAAGCACAGCCAACTGCGAGGTAAAATACCGTGATACAATCTCTATGATCTCTATGTAGTTTGAATTGTCTCTTTGTAGCTCTTTCTAAACTTTTTTCTTATAATTTTTACAATTGTCATGTTTAATTCTATTGGTGGACAAATAGGCTTTGATATGTTATAAAGGTGACAAAACATATTTCTTTTTAAAGATCTACAGTAAAAATTGTCTGTTTGTAGCGCTCTTTTTAGTTTTTTTTTTTTTTTAAATCTAGTTTGCTAATAGAATTAAAGCCTTGTTCATATCGAGTTTAAATGTTCGTTTACAGCTTTTTTTTCTTCATGTGCCAACTTTTAGTAGAGATTTTTCTTAACTGAAACTTACTTAGGTGAAGCAATTGGTAGAAATCCTGGCTATTTGAAATTGAGAAAGATTCGTGCTGCTCAAAATATTTCAAGAACTGTAAGTTTAATTAATTATTTAATTAATTAGCATTTTTTTTTTAATTTAATAATTTTCTAGATTGCCAATTCACAAAATAAAGTCTATTTGAGTGGTAATAGTTTAATGTTGAATATTGCTGATTCTGAATTTGATGAACAGTCTGATAAATTGAAAAGTAAGCAATGAAGACTTTTATAAGTAATAATAATAATTAAAAAATAAATGAATGATCATCACTTCATTATTAATTGAAATAGTATCAATGAAGAGATTATCATTGTAATGTAGTCCACAAACTAATTTTTATATTTTAAACACATTTAAAAATGATGAAAAGAATGAAGAATATTTAATTGTTCTTATGTAAAAAAATATTCGTTTAAGTTCCCCCAAAAATATTAAATAAAAATCTTGTTATCATTTAATTTATTGTTTTATTCTATTATTATCAAATCTACCTTTTACAGATGATGTTGTTGATTATGGTACAGTTGGTAGTAATGATCAAAGAAACTTGGGTAAAATCGCTGTACAAGTTGCTGGCAAATTAACAAGGAATTCTTAAATTTTTATTTCTACGATAAATTATAAATAAAACTAGTTTTTATACTCTTTTCTTTTTTTAATTATTATTTATTCAACACCAAGCAACATAAATAAATTGGCAGTGGAATTGTTGTACTTTATTTTGTTATATTCTCGTTGCATAGAGGTAGATTAAAAATTAATGTAGCTATAACGTGCGTCGATTGCTTTTAAAAATTCTAACAAAGAAAAAACGTGCAATTCGTGTATAAACGTCGACGTTAATTAATACGTTAGTTGGCTATGGATTTATATAAAATGTATATGAATGAAGTTACGATCTACGTAACCAAATCCATAGCCGACTTGTAATGTTTTTTTTTTTTTAAAAAAACTCGTTGTTTAACAATATTGATAGAAAAGCGCTAAATTTTAGTAAATACCGAAATATTTATCACAAATACATATAATATAAAAGCTTGATTTGTTCCCAATTTTGGCATATTATCGAATTTTTATTAAATCATTGTTTGTTTAAGAACATACTCAATATTGATACAATCGAGTACAGCACCACCAACAGAACTACGTCGTATTGACATCGGTGCTACCATTGTCCATTTATTTAATTTTGGTTCATATTTTTCAACAGAATTTAAACTTGATGAACCATCATTACCACCTAAGGCATAAATACAACCATCCATTGTAACAACTTCATGGGTGGAACGGCGATTATGCATTGAAACAATGGGTTCCCAAGCATTCCGGCGTACATTGAAACGTTCCCCTGTTGACATACACATGGTACCATCATTACCTAAAATTATCAAATAATAATAATAATAATAATGTTAGATTTTAATAATAGTAGATACTTACCACCAATACAATAGAGATGACCATCAAAAGCGACAACACCACAACTACTACGTCTTGATGACATTGATGGTACTGGTGTCCATTGTCCATCTCTTGGATCAAATTTTTCAACACTTGCTTGATAATTAGTTGAATCAAAACCACCTAATGCATAAATACAATTATCAACAACAGCAATACGACAATAACGTCTACGTGTATTCATTGTTGGACAACTACACCATATACCAGTTAATGGATCATAACGTTCCATTGAACTTAAACATGATGCACCATCATAACCACCACATACATAAATTAAATTATCAAATGTACATATACCAAGACATGAACGTTTTGTACCCATTGGTGTTATTATTGTCCATTGATTTATTAATGGATTATAATATTCAGCTGTTGCTAAATCAGAATTACCATCATAACCACCAACAACATATAATAAACGTCTTAAACTTGTACAACCACTACGTGATCTTCTATATAACATTGGTTGTATTGTTAACCATTGATCAGTTTTTGAATTATAAACTTCACATTCTGAATGTATTGCAAATAATGAACCACCACCAATTGCAAATAAATATGGATTAGCACCTTTTGGTTTACGTTCAATTGTACGTGTTGTTGATAAGGCACAACGACGTTCTGGTGCTAAATGATAACGCATTGCTTCCAATAATAATTCACGACATTCATTATTTTCACGTATTAATTGTTCATTATCAACACGTGATATTAAAAATTCACGATTTACTAATGGTAAACGTACATGAACCATTAACTATAATATAGATAATAAATAATTATGTATTAGAAAAGATTTTAATTTGAAATTGAATTTTTTAAATAATCAGTAGCGGCTCGTAATTATTGAATTAGTTAAGGGTACTACTCTTATGTAAATATTTGTAGAGAATTTAATGATCAAAAAAGAAATAAAAAAATATTGGAGAGAAAAAAATGAAAGAAGAACAGTAGAGAAAAGAAGAACGAAAGACAGATAGGAAAGAAAGACAAAATACAAGAAGAGAAACAAAGAAAGAACTTTAGAAGAGAAGTCAGAAAAGAAGAAAAGGGTGGCAAGAGAGAAAGAACGACAGTGGAAAGAAAAACTGAATAGGAAGAAAAAAAGACAGAAGAGAAAGACGTAGAAAGGGAAGAAAACAAGATAGAAGGGAAAGCAATAAAAACAGAAGAAAGGAAGAAAAAAGAAGAAGGGAATTCAGAGAGAAGGAAAGGAAAAAGAAAAACAGAATAGAAGAAAAAGACAGAAAAGATAGAGAGAAATAGAGAAAGAGGGAATATAGGAGGAAAAGGGAGAGAAAAGATAGTCGACAAAGAAGGGAAATGGAAAAAAAACGACAGAAGAGAAAGAAAAAATAAAGAAAAGGAAGGAAGAAATAAATGCAGGGAAGAAGGAAAGAGACAAGTAAGAGCATAAAAGAAAAAGAGCAGCAAGAGAGAAATAAATAACGAAAGGATTACATAAAGAAGAGAGAGAGAGAGAGAGAGAGTGAGAGCGAGGAGGAGAAAAACAGTATAGAAGGGGGAAAAACAGGCGAGAAGGGAAGAAAGAAAGACAGAAGGAGAAGTAATACAGCCTAGTAAGATAGAAAGAAAGAAGGAAAGAATTACAAGAGAAAGAAAGACAGAGAGCAAAAGACAAGAGAAAAATTAATAAGAGACAGACGAGTAATGAAGAAGGAAAGACAGTGCATGGAAAAAAAATTAGAAAGACAAAACAAGTAAGATAGGAGAGAAGAGAGAAAGAAACAAAGAAAAAAAGCAGGGAATCTAGGAGAGAAACAAAGAGAAAACTAATCATTACAGTGCATGTTATTTGACAAAATTTTGAATGAAAACAAGGGGGTGCTGCAGTTCTGCAGTGCTTATAGACGAGCCACCCCTGATTGATAATGTTAATAATAATCATAATAATAATAATAATAATGATATACCTGTGAAATATATTGGCTACGTTCACCTAAATCATGCTTTACCCAATTTAAAACAGCAATAAAAACATCTTCTTCCGATGAAATATTCAATTGACTATTTGAAATTAATTCTTCAACTTCATTGAATGGTAATAGAAGGAATTCTTCAGTATTTACAACTTGTTGGAAATTTTGTAAAGCATAAATATGAGATTTTAGATGTAATTCCTTACAACAGTGTGTATCTACAAGAAAAAAAAAATTATTTACAATTAATTTTTTACAAAATTTTTTAATATTAAAAAGGGGTTAGTAAAAGAAACAACCCTATTCTAACTTTGCTAAATATTTCTACCATTAGTGATTGTCTTTATAATTCTCTTTACTTAAGCTTTCAAATAAGCTATTGTTTGATTTTTTAACTTTAAAATTGTACGAAAAATCCAGCAATAAAGTTTTTCGAATTTTCCTAATTTTACGGAAAACTATCAGGAATATCAGAAAATTTCTTAGAGATTTGGAAAGTCCTTTCAATTTGCTATATAATAGGTAAATTATTATTCCAAAAAAATTATTATAAGTTGAGTTATGGGGGAAATATAAAAACAAACATGCTCCCCGATTTTCCCCTGTAATTTGGAATTTTCTCGAAATTTTCCCAAACAAAAAGTCCCTCAAATGCACTGTGCAATGTCTTTTCCAATACTGTATTGTACGTTTCAATATTTTAAAAAATAAACGAGATACCATTTATCAAACATGGGCATTCTTCGCACACTAAATCACAAAGAACGTAAGTCGTAACTTATAGTAAAATTGTCATTAGTGATATCAACGCCATCTATATACTGTATCGTCTAAACGATTTGTATATTTAAACTAAGTGTTTATGTAAAACAACAATAATTGGATATTATACAGTTCGGGCAACTTAAACTACATACACAAAAACATTTATAAATTAGATTTGTTATATTAATTCTAATTGCCAATAATGTATATTTGTATATATATTACCTGCAAAACTGCGTATACCAAGACAATTAGTTGGATGTAATTGTTTTAATAAGAATTTACAACAAGCCTCACGTACTTCCTGTATTTGTAATATACTGGATGCTGGTAATAAAACTTGTACATTATCTGATGTTATAATTATTTGTCCAGTATAAGCATATTCAATTAATAAATCAATTGCTGTTGAATCTAATTCATGTATTGTTATCTCATTCAAATTATGCTCCTTCATATCACCTTAAAAACAATCATAATAGTGAATCCAACTAGAATTATATACTGAACTGGCAAGTTTGAACGAAAACATTGAATTTTATTGAAACTATTATCTCTTTCTATCTTGTTGTCAAACATATAAAGGGAAGGAGAAGAGAGAGGGAGAGTGTGTTTGTTGTTGGACTTGCCAGTTCTGTATATGGGTATACATACCATTGAACATTGCGAAAAAATATGGACTAACTGATGCTAAAATCACTTTATGGGCACTAAATTTCTCTAATCCTATCTTTAATGTTATATCACACAGCTATAAAACACACATACACATGCAATTAATGAATTAATTAATTATTTCAATTACATATTACTAAATTGTTGCCTACTTGATTATTATTAAAGATATAATCAAAAAAAATGATGTCATTCAATTATTATTATTTAAAAAAAAAAATTAGTAATTATTGTTAAAAATTATTTAATAAAATCAACTTAACAAACCTGCCCTTGTTGTCGCATTTTCTGTATATTCGATAGGGCATAATTACTATGACCAGCCGTTCTTAAACAATACCCTTTCTGTGTAAATAAGGGTGATTCGCATTCTTCACTAGTTGGGGTTTGTGTTGAAGCCTCAAAGACAACACTATTCGTTACAACAACATTACCATCACCCTCAATTTTCGATGTAGATTCATCCAAATCATCATTATCGCAATTCATTTTCAACCCCTAAATATTTTAACAAAAAAAGAAAAATACAAATCAATTTTAATAATAATTTAAAAGAGACTCACTTGATAGAAAAATAGACGAATTTACCCCCGTCTAGAACATTATTTAAAAATACTATTTGTGTTAAAGTCGATAAAAACTCACCCCTTGGAACAATTGAATGTCAACTGTATACTACGATCACTAAATTACAATTACAATAAAAATCAATTCATAACGAAACTTACTATTATAGTTAGAAGAAATCAACTTATCTTGATATAATGAGTGAGATAAAGATGACACGATAAATGCATGTGTTAGCTTTCGTTTTATGAATTAATCAATTCATTAAAGAAGGCAATGTCCTCAGGCAAAGAATACATACTACATAGAAGCTCAGATCTCGGGGTTTTGTGGTTATCAAACTTTTAGTACCTACCCTGACTCACGAAGGGCGACACTTGTTCAATGTCGGTAAGCACATGCTAAGCACGACGATTTTATCAACCGAACTCATGGCCACGGTTGCCGATTCAGGCGAATTTCTATTAGATCTGGTGGAATTTCGACCCGTCTTGTGGATAAATCTCCGTCTAGTAGATTAGTAGAAAATCTGGTAGAAAAGTAGAAAATTGGTAGATTTTTTTTTCGAATATTTTTTGTTGATTTGTCTAATTAAATATAACTTTTGGAGATATTTACCTATATAATTTTTTATCTTATATTTATAATGGACATATTTGGATGCAGAAAAGGAATATTGACTTCAAAATAAACTAAATGGATTTCTAGTGGGTATCACGTGACCATTTAGTAGATTTTCTTCCTACGTCGTCGGCAACAGTGTCGACGACCGACCGACATTGAACAAGTGTCGCCCTTCGTGAGTCAGGGTAGGTACTAAAAGTTTGATAACCACAAAACCCCGAGATCTGAGCTTCTATGGAGTATGTATTCTTTGCCTCAGGTTACTATTACCAACATTCAAACAACAATACACTAATTCTGTATAACTGGTTGCATATTTTTAATTTCTAAGAAAATTTATTATTATTAATATAATAAATAATAATAATGGTTCAATAAATAGATTGTTAATTATAAAAAAATAATTTCGAATAATTCTAAGAATGGCCATAGACTATTTGGTACATTCTTTGCTTTCTTTTTGATTTTCAACGTTTTCTTTGTTGTTTTCTCGTCATTATTATCTTGTTGTTTCTCAACAACAACAACATTCTCATCAATTGTTGTTTCTTCATCGAAATAATCAATGGTATCGGGCATTTGACGTATGTCTAAGCTGTATTTGCTTTGATTATGTGAGAAATGGCCATAAACACCGACAGTAAACGGACGTTTAAAACTACAAAATTTCATAAAATTAGATATAAAAAGGCTGTTTTTATTAATAAATAATAAAAAAGACTTCTTTGCAATGTAGATCGAATCGATGCCGCATGTCGTTGATTGTAAATCGTACGTGTCTGGTTCAAATGTCGGCGGTACGTTTGCTTTTTCTGTTACATACAAATCTGCATCACCTTCACTAAAACCGACATACGTTTTAAATTTCAATTAGATTTCATTAAAATTAAGCAATTAATTAATTACAATGTTTCTAATCTTAAAAGTAAATTGCCATTTTGTGTAATTTTGTAATAATTGTAATCTTCAGCTGCGACTTGACCATCGATTTTAAACAATGATGTACAATTACCACAACTCATAATTAACTAAAATTCATATTAAAATTAATTTAATTTAAATATAATTAACAAAAATACAACCAAAATTAAATAAATTATCGATTTTAATACAACCATCACGACATTGAGGTTATGTTCATCTGTCAAAAAAATTGAGGTTAGATCATCTATAAGATCAATAAATATATTAAAAATTATAAGTAAATCATATATAAATAGTTTAAATAAAGTTATTTCATTGATTATAATTTAAAATTATTGTAAGATATTAAAAAATAACTGAATTAAATAGTATTGACGTATTGCCATCTATTATCAACTTATAGAACTAGAAGGTTTCAATCTTTACTATATTAAAGTATTATCTATATTTTTTAAATAATATTAATAGCGATCATTTAATTATTGATAATAGATTAGTATTGATTTGAATTTAATGGAAATTATTTAAAAATTGATGAAATTTCTTCAGATTTTATTAAAAACAAATAAAATGGCGACATTCAAAATGGCGTCTTACTCTCTTTTATTTTCACAGCAATCTTCGATCCTTCCCCTCAAATTATCTAATTAATTAATCAATAATTATTATTAATTATTGAATGAAACACAATTTATTTTAATTTTAATTAAAATTGGAATGTAATTCTATGTGAAATTGTGGATAATTGTGCGCAAATCTTTATTAGGATAGGTCAAGGTTTTTATCGATTTTCACCCCTTTCGTCCTGTTTCACCCTCTGCTCATTTACCACCCCGATTTGCTACATTCTGTATTGATGGTGGTGGTGATGGTAGTTAATAATCATCAAATAACTGTGTGCATTTCCCTGTTGAACCGTTTTCTTTTTACATTTAGTCCAACAATGTTGGAGGGTTGAAAGTATAAAGATTAAAATTTGAGGGTTGTTTTGAAATTTATTGACGTATTTCTTATTCGATTTTCGTTAGTTTATGTTGTAGAATTTTGAAAAATCGCGCGTTAAATATTGCGAATTTTAGTACAATATTATCGTTACTAGATGGCAGTGTAGTTGAAGTCGCGAATTAAATTATAGTTGTTTTATATATATTGAAAAAAAATAGTCGTTTTAATAACCGTCTTTGATTTAAACTTAATCACTGGGAGAATTTTATTAAAATTTGATTTTTATCGTATCATTAATTTAATAAAATTGTGTGTAATTTCGTTGTTATTATTTTTTTTAAAGTATCTAGTAGGTTGTGTCGATTCGCGACTGTTTCCTACGTGGTTTTATAACATAGTAGGCTTTGAGTGTTGACCTAATTCTTGAAAACAAAAAAAATTAAAGAATTTTCCTCTGCCTTTTGGCGGAATTTTGTTGGATTTCCTTTAAGGAAAATCAATTTTAAAAAAAATTGTGTAAACTGTGCATGTTTATTTTAATTTGTCTATTGTTGTTTTAATTGTGCTAATGGTGGATTTAGAGATTGTGTGTGCAAAAATAGACAATTTGAGGTTACTTTGGCACATTTCCTTGCGCGCCAAAGACAACAATTTTAACATACAGGTCAGTCTTTAATTGTTTTACAATTATTCTAATCAAAGGCAACCCTTTTGTGACGGGAAAATTGGCCAAAATTTCGTAAAATCACTATGAAAATTTAGGGTTATGAACAATTGAATAACAATCGCGGAGGGAAAACAAACAAAAAAAAAATACCAACATACTTGATTTATTATGTAACAATACACGCCAACTAGATCTTCAATTATTTATAAAATCTATAAAATTAGGGGTGTTTTGATTGAAAAAAAAACACGTTCAAGTATGAGACGATTGCGGAAAAATAGGTCAATGCCCGTCTATGTTATGTCTACGACAAAAATAATAATAGTAATAATAATAATAGCATTACATATAATAAGAATGATAATAATAGTGTCTAGAAAAGGGGTAGTTTTTGTGTATATTATACAATTTTCATATGAATTTCTGGGTTCAATTGGTAAAAGTCTTTTTATGTATTTGTCTGTGTGTATGTATGTGTGAAAGAGGGGGGCAAGGCAAGAAGGGGTACAATGTCTACCGGAACGTCTAGACTAGAAAGAAGATATTTAAGCGATCAATAAAATAACATACGGAAACAGAAGAATCTTTACCAATTTTACCTTATTTTTATTATTATTAAATTCTCAATATACATATTTGTCTATTATAGGAATTTTAATGATGTTTTTTTTCATACAATGTAATATTATTGTTGTTGTTTTCCTCTCTTTTGGTTGGTATACGTACCGTTAGTCTTGGGTCAATGTCGTCCCTATTATATTTAAAACGATAACACTCTCAATGGGGTGGGAAATATAAAATCACACGTACACACACGTATAAAGAATTGTTTGGGGTTGTAGTAGAGCATGCGTAATATTTTAATAGGGGGATGATTTTTGATGTGCATAATGATTAACATGCTTTGAAACAATAATCAGGAAAAAAAACACTACAGGTAAGTGTTTTGTTGTTTAATTATTTCCTTCTATTATCAATTTTGATAACTTTTTAACATCTCCAATTGTGTTTGTTTTTTCAGTTATAAAATGGTGTTTAGAATTTTTGGAATTGTATTGATATGATTGGTGGGATTTTGTTGAATAGGGGTGGGTTGATTTTTGTATAGAGGGATGGGTCTAGGATCTCTCTATTCGTATAAAAGTATACGTATCAAAAAAATAAAATGTTTCTTTAACAAAGGTTTATTTGAAGCCCCTTTTTAGAGCTCTAAAAAAATCTGCTATTCGATGAGGTAGTTAAAAAGGAACCTCCCAAAGTGCAAGAATGCTTGAGATTATTCTCAAGCCTTCTTGCACTTTTATTTGAGAAAGACAATTATTAAAACTGCCATTTTGGACATTGATTGTCTTTTGAGAAAGAAGATTCTTCATCTATTCTTTATGTTTTTTTTTTTTTGTTCTTTTAGTAATGTTTAATATACTTATTCAACTTTCTAGGGTGTTAAATTTGTTGAATCCCTGTCTTTCTTGCCCTGCTTAGGCTCACTTTGTCTTTATTCGGCATTTGGTTGAGGAACTATACATGGACGCACCTCCTACAACTCAAATGTGTCTTAATTTACCTTTAGCTTAATTTAAGCCAAGGTCTTGCTAAGGCGAGCTTTGGATTTTAAGAATAAGAATCCTTAATGCCTAAAAGAGTCAGATAGTTTTTAACCCTTTAGAAATTTTCCAAATAATTAACAAATTTACAGATAAGACTAATGGGTCTTTTTATAATGGAAGCTAGAGAAATAATAAAACGACTCCTAGCATAGATTGTTGAAAAGAAGAGATACTATTGGTGGACTAGTTGAATAGGGGTGTGGGTTCGTTTTCGTGGCATAGAGAAGCATCCCCTCTAACTAGATCTACCATTTTCTATACAAGAAACTAACCTATTTTATGAATTAATTAGTATACAAAAGTACATACTTACTCATAATCTGATCGTAAGACCGTTGAAGAAATAGCCCAATTATATTCTCAGCAGACAAGATGATAACAAGTTTATTCTTATATTCCTTACTTACCCCTTTAATTCTATACTTAATACAATTGATATAGTTTTTTCATTCTTTCTTTTGCTTTCTACAATAAACTCACTCACCCCTTGTCTCTCACCTATTCATATGAATGTGTACGTTTTTAATGAAAGATCTTATAAATATAACATACTACTATCTATTATCTATACAACATTGTTGATTATAATATAAAACATTGAAAAATTGAACCTGTACTTGTGGCATTAAAGAGAGATCAAAAATTTTTGCAAAAGGACAAGTTAGACAAGTTTAAATACCTTGTTCTAAAAGTATTTTTGTTGAATAGTTGTAATAACGAATTTTCTAGATTTTTACTACATCACAGGAAGGGTTGTTTTCTATTTTTATAATTTTCATTATATTTTTTTTGAAAAACTACCCCCCTTACAGAGATTTACAAACTTACATCTGTATTGTGTATTGAATTAAATAACGTCAGATTTATAAAAAGAATTGTAAATGTAATAGTAATAATAATAATAATAGTATTAACCTCAATTAAAATTTGTATAAATGACACATCTCAAATTGATGTTGATGCTGGTGTTTCAAAATATCTATTATCTCAAAATATTTAATTGAGAATTTCAACTATTGTATAAAACATTATTTATTAATCTAAAATTGTATTCACATTATTATTTTTATTGTTATACAGTATTGGAAATTAGATCTAGAAACATCTACGTCAATTTAAAGGGAATTATTTGAATTACTCAACTTTAATGTTTCGAATCGCAGTTAGCCATACATTTAGTTACGTAGGTTGTAGTTTGTTTCATCAACTTGTTTCTCCATTGAAAAATACATCAACAAATGTCAGATTTAGTAAAGTAAGTGTGAACCAAACTATGACGTTACGTAACCAAAAGCCACTGCCATCTTTATACCCACCAGGCCGTCAGGTTCAAATGATGACGTCATAAAAAGAGTCAAAAGATTAAAAATATTGTCAATAGAGTACAAGTTAATTTATGTGAAAAATTGAAAAAATAATAATCGTTGAATGAAATTACTACAAAAAATTAGATTTTTTTTTAAGTGTATGTATTTTATGACAATATAAAAATGTAAATCTATTATTTTGTCCTCCTTTTGCCACAACTTGTACTTTGTTATTGAACTAAATTTGTTTGATTTTGTTTGCAAAATTATTCATTAAAATAGTGATCCATACGTCTAGAATTTTGTTATAAATTTGGCTGAAGGATCTTCCACACGAGCAACAATTCTGATAATAACATCTTTTGGTATGTTTCGGACGTCAATGTTTGGAATAACTTGTATGAATCTAAAGCGATCGTTATTGATAATTTTGTAGGAAATTTAAGATTCAAGCTTATAAAATATTTATTTTGCTGACAATCTAACCCATAATCGCTTACTTTTTGAGTAATCAACAAGTATTTACAAATCAAACTCTCTGCTTCCAGAGAGTCTTTTTCGGCTCTTGTAAAGGAAATGAAAAGACAGGAACATAATTTTCATCAGGAGCAGCATTGGATCCACAACAAAGGACACAACAACATATAGGCATTTTCTAAAAAAAATGTAAATTTGAATTTTCTTTACAGTCCTTTATTTATTTTGAAATAGCAGGACATAACCTAACCTACAAATATTAATCTAAACTAAAATGGTCATATCCTTTAAAAAAAAAAATGTATCGAAGAACAATAATACACACCACACACCACAATAAATTTAACACAATTGATGAAAACTATTAATTATAATAGTTTTTAAACACAATAACGTACGAAATTCACTTGAAAAATTTGAACCATTTGACTCAGAGAGGTTTGACTCTTTTAATGACGTCACACGGAAAAACAATTGCTACCTGACGGCCTGGTGGGTATAAAGATGGCAGTGCAAAAGCATTCGTTAACTTTGAAGAGAAAGTTAAGTGAAATAGTGGTGTAGTTACACTTTTTTTAGAGATGATCTCTGAGGACGATGATTATCTTTTTTCTGTCTATTTGATTTGCTTAGAAGAAGGAGAACCAGTAGCGTAACTAGAAATCTTGGGCCCACCCGCAAGATTTTAGTTTGGACCCTTGTATATACTTATAGTTATACTTTTTCTTAAAATAACTAAGAGTTGGACCCTTGGAGGGTCTGTCCCCCCCGCATTCGGGGCGCGCGCGGATGTCTAGTTACGCCACTGGGGAAAACGTAAGTTTTAGAGAGAAAGATAATTTACAATGGTTGTCATCGGTGACACAATCAGGGGAAGGCTTTTGGAGCTCCACCCAACCTCTTATTTTGTCACTTTGTTTTAGCGAATTTTTTTTAAAAAAATTAGCTAATGACGAGATCCTCACTTTTGAATTTCCGAAAAATTTTTGCACAGAAGTTCGTTTTGGAAATCTCAGGAACCCATATCCAGCGTTCGTTAAAATTTTTATATATATATATATATATATATATATATATATATATATTTATATATATATTTATATATGTATATCCACGATAACTGCCGTAAAAATACACCAATCTTAATGAAACTTGGTACAAAAATCGGTCTTTGTGATAGCTTGGATGAGTTCGTTGGCCAGACTGGTAGGGCCAACACTTTTGGAATAAGAGCTGAAGAAATGTTAAAAAAAATCATTTTCAATATTACATTTGCTTAGATTTTGATGAAAATTAAAATAACAGTAGAGCCGACCATTCTCTATGACCCAGAAAAAAAATCATCAAAATCGGTTCGTTGGTTCGCAAGAAAAATGCAAAAATCTCTTTTTTGAGTATAAGCAGTAAAATCGATTATCTCAGGCGGCTATATGTTCTCTGACTATTGGTATTAGAAAAAAAATTGAATATCGCGGGGGGGGGGGGGGCAACTAATTTTGACAGTTAATATTAGACGCAAGGCCTGCTAGAGAATTACGCTTGAAAAAATCAAGCAGGCCTTGATTAGACGTATTAGACAAACAACAAACATCATTATTATTTTTTTTTTTTAGTGTTTCTTATTGTTTGTGGATTAAAAGTATTTTTCAATAAAAATCATAAATATTAAAATAACATCGGGGAAATGAATTTATTAGTTGATTCAATGTTATTAAAATATATTAATTGTCAGTATCATAAGAATGTTTTGCAATTAATATTTCAGTATGTAGATACATAAAAAAATTCGCTATATAAGGTACTTGCTGCCTTTGGAGATTTTTTAATATTTGGGTAGGTTTTTCACTAGAAGTTTCGTTACCTAAATAAAACTTATTGTGAGAAAGTTCTATGAAGGTTGTTTCATGATTGTCTCTTTTCAATTGTTACATATACATATAATATAATGAAATTGTAGAGAGTGAGATAGATAGATCATTTCACTTGAGGATAATCTCCTAATGTCTAGTGAATCTGTAAATATGACCTTCTACATTTGTAGCATCCATGTATGAAGCAGCATAGCTATAGAAGCAATCCATCTCACTTTTGACGTCATTCTTTCTTATGTATTAAAAGAAAGTCGAATGAATTACGGCAGGAAATCTTTCTGTACTTATTCACTTCTGTAGAATAAATAAAGATGGCTACATAAGGTATCTTAAGAGTGAAATCGAAACATTCTGATTTCAATAAGTTCCATAGGATAAGCAAATATATGAGAGGGAAGCGAGATAGATACATTCCGCAATATTTCTATCTTTTTATCCACCTTATCATTTACATCTTTGTCTTATATATTTATCTTTCAATGTTTCTTTTGAATCACAAGGCTCATGACAAGGATACAAAATATCGACTGATTTATTTTTTTACACAGTACAGCCAAGTGGGGAAGAATTTTAACGGTTAGGATTGTATAGTGTAAACCAGACTTTCGTTTGAAGAGAACAAACATACTATTGGATATCGTGAGAGAGAAGGGGACGATTTGTTCATGTACCTGAATAAAGCAAAACACCACACCCCTATAACTGATCAGGTAATTTGCCACCCTCTACTTATTTATGGTTCAACTTCAACAGCTACTATTCGCTAAAACAGGTAAAGCAACAAAGCAGCTTAGGTCCATCCCCAATACCAAGAATGGTGGACGAACGGTTCAATCTATACAAAACAGGCCAAAATTCGCATCAAGAGTCGTTAAAATTCTTCCGCACTTGGCTATACATACATGGTATACTACAACGCCATTTTACCTCACAGTTGGCCATGCTTTTGGTTACGTATCGTCGTAGCTTTGTTCGACTGCGTATGCTTGAAAAATACATGAACTAAAGTCAAATGTACACTAGGGAGCATATAAAAGAGACTGAGAAGTATCACGTTTTTCGTCTCGTGTGAGTTAGGTTGCTTCTTTCATGCGGATAAGAAGCTTTGTAGGTTCTGATTGAATATATCTTTCTTCCCAAGGTCTGACTTATGAAAATTCTGTTACATTATCATAACCGGCGTCAAAGTCTGAGTTACACAATGCCATAAAAAGTGGTCTTTTTTATCAGTTCGTCACTGTACGAAGAAAATTACGATACTACATAATAAAAGTATGGCCAAATGAGATGTGAAATAGTATTGTAGGTCCACGTTATACTTCTTTAATTCTAATAGAAAAGGGTGTATTGTTAACATATGGGCTTGAACTTTTGTATTTGAATGTTTTGTATGTACTATCACCGCTTACTCGGTATTTATTTCATTTTACCTTATCTGTATACTGGTATGTGTGTGGTCTTTATTTATTTTGTTTATACTTAAATTAACAAATATCTTAAAATAATAATCAGTGGAATATAAATTTTTTATTTTTTCTCTCAATATATATTTTCTCATTACAATTTTGTTTATATTCCAACTAAACATAAATAATATTCTTGGTAATGAATTATTTGTAAATTTAAAATTACTAAATAGTATTATACAATGCAATAAAAAAAGTATGCCTTTATAAAGAGTAATGTTTTATTGTATTTCAAAATTCCAATTGGAAATAAATAGAAATAGTGTAGAAGAAAGGGAAAAAAACGAAACATTAGGAGTAAATTTATGGATTCATTAAAATTATAGGTATTGATAAAAATAAATATGTAAAAGAAAACAAAACTAAAGAATTTCAATGAATATATGAAATATTTAATTTTTACGAATTGAATGAATGATTCATTATATTAAAATTTATACTGTTCTGGCAAACAGATCTAAAAACATAATAGAAATGTGTCTATATCTCTTGACCTTCATATAAATTAGAGAGACAAAGAAGGCAAGAGGGAAAGAGAGAGAGAGTTCTTATCTAATAAATAGGTGGATATTCAGGAGCGTCTTAATAAGCTGTGCAAAGTGCACAATATATATGGACGGTTACAATTCAACTATTAAGGCCTATTAGATATTTTATTTTTCATAATGTTGTGAAAAAATTTCATTTCTTCAGCCAAAATTCTAGGGACGTCCCTGAATATAGGTATTATTAAGGGGAAACTGCAGACATATATCGATTCAGCGTGCGAAATTTATCATTTTCAAACAACGATATATCGCTTATTTTTTAAGGGATTGTGAAATTTAAACGTGCGTTGGATAGAGCATTTCAAGGTGCATGTTCTGAAGCTTTTTATTAAAGGATAAACGGCCATATACTAAATTTCAGAAACATCCATTAATTAGAACTTCTTATACTTTTAATGTCCCATCGTTAGGACACACCCCGTATTTTATTGAAACAATTAGGTAAAGGTGGTAGTTCTGAAGTATATTTATGTTTTAATATAATAATAACGGAAGAACCAACATGCTATCAAATGTTGTGTATCATTAAAAGATCCATTAAGGGTATGTTGTACCATGACATCGATTCAACGTGCGAAATTTATCAATTTTCAAACAACGATATTTCGCTTATTTTCTAAGATATTGTGAAATTTAAATGTGCGTTGGATAGAGCATTTCAAGGTGCATGTCCTGAAGCTTTCTATTAAAGAAAAATCTGATAAAATTCGGAATGATAAAGAAAACTGTTGGACCATGTTTTTTTGTACATTTTCCTTCATATAATTGGCTAAAAATTGGTCAATATGATTGATTTTAAATATCTATTGAGTGATTTAGATGGAAAATGAGGAGATCTTTCTCAATCTTCAAGAATTTTCCCGATACGTTTGTTAGTTTTCCCAATTTTGAAGAAAATTAAATGAACTTTGATCCGTAATATAGGGCAGTCTGTCTCACTTTACATTGTCAATTTTGCTTTTTTAAGATAAAATAATCTTCTTATGGCAGTTCCCATTGGCAAGCGATTTGGAAAAAAAAAATAAGAATCTTAACGGGGCTACCTGGAGATTGTTTTAGTAAAATTAACACCTCGTAGCTCGTTTGGAAGTTGGTCAAAAACGAGATAAAGCACGCAAAACGACTAAGAATGACCAAAATTAGAGAACGACTCAATGACCCTCTCTAAATTGATTTTTTTCGTTTATCTCCATTGCATTCTAGAAAAAATGAAAAATATTCTTACCGAATAAAATAGACAAAAGGATAAATATCAATGTTGGGAGGATCTTAGAGTCATTCTAAATCGTTTTGCATGCTTCGTTTGTTATTGAAAATCACGACATCGTTTTTCTAACCAATTTTGAAATGAGCTACAATGTTCTAATTTTGCTAAAACGGTCTCCAAGGCATCCTTTACAAATTTTTGAAATATATTTCGAATATCTTGTCAAATAATAAAGAGTTGGCATAAGAACTTTTCGCACTACATAAATAGCCCTGTATTTTGATAAAAACAATTAATATCAGTGTCTTTTTTTTGAATGATAATGACACTAGTGCAGTTTTAAGATAGCCGCCGTCACCATCATTATCATCATCGTCGTTGTTGCAATTGCAGTTCTATTACACTCTATAGATAGATTCAATATGAAGATCAATATTATAAAAGTCGGTAATGCTCGTAAGCATCCGTCGTATCTACACCACTAGTTTGTGCATGCACAGTTGCAACAATGCGCTTTTGACTTGGTGGCGGTGGTGGTAGTTGTGGTGGTGGTGGTGGTGGCGGCTTCAACAGTAGTTCATGTCTTACACCTTAACAACAAGAACAATGCATTTCTTAACATTTGTTGAATGTCCACAATAATCATAACAATTAGGTAGCTTCTTGTTTTTGTTTTTTTTTTTATTATTATTATAATCAACCCTATGCCCCCTCATTATCAAGTAAATTTTTTCAAAAAAATTTTTCTTTTGAGTGTCGAAGACCGGAATGCATTTTTTCTTGGGTCTCTCATCTGATTGCATAAATTTTTTGAAATAAAAACGTTGAATTTGTGGTACGTTGCAGACAGACTAGGGGTCGCTTTATTTCTATATAGTTGTGTCTCTGCATTTGTGTGTGTGTGCGTGTGTGTGTGTGTGTGTATGTGCATTAAAACAGGGCTGCATTGATGCCACAACATACGAGATAGTACAGTTGCACTGTTACGATGCACAGCCGTCGTCATTGCATATTTAGTAAGTCGTTGATTGGTTCGTATAAAGACACAAATACAAAATGTCGGATAAAATATAATACATATACCTATTTGATTTGTTAAATTATATCTTGTGTATTTTTAAGTGTTGATTGATTAATTTTTCGAATTTAATTGTGTTTAATTGTATAGTGAGACTTTTAATTGTAATATTTAATCCATAAAATTTTGATTGTATTGTGTGAATTTTATAAAAAAAAAAAAAAAAATTGTGAAACTATTTTGAAAAAGTATCTTTTTTTGAATTTTCTTATAAATAAATCAAATGATAATTGAATAGTTTCAAGATTTCACCAAAAAATTTGTATGTATATTAATCAACCCTTAATATGTCTCAGGTGAGTTGATTTCAATTTAATATCATTGGACACTTAATTATTGATTTCTATTAATTAAGAGAAAAAACGAACAAAAAAATAGCGCCTACTTTGTTTATTTCATTTTAATTCTAATTAAAATATTAATGAGAAATGTGTGAGATATAATATGAAACAAAAAAAAAAACACACCAATTTATGGCGTCCATTTTTATTTTACATTACAAATATTATTTTTAAAGAAAAAATCAATATATACAAAGAGGAGGAACTGATTTTTCTTAATTTTTTTATACTAATTATCTCTTAGAAAATACCCTTTGTTTTCGTTAATAAACAACAATAATTAAACATTAATAATGTGATAAAAAATGTAGAAATTGTGGTGAAATTAAAGTCAAGTTTAGATAATTTTCATGTTTCCTTCCCTCTCATGGTCAATTCTATGTGATGATGATGATGATGATGGAGTTTGTTGTTTTATCTTTGTTAATAATTAATGTGTTTTTTATTTAATTGTAAAATCAATTTAAACAGTTGAGATTTTTAAGTACCTATCACTCTCTTTTCTATCAAATCTGCTTCTTTTCCTCTTAGATTTTCGTCTCTAAACAGAAGTTGATGCAATTCAATAAGTTGTTATCATTAAAATCTCAACAAATCAAATAGAGATTAACAGATATTTTGCTTTGTGTTGTTGTTATTATTGTAAGTATTTAATAATCTTATTGGTGCTAAATAATTAAACAAATAATTAAGAAAAATGTTGTTTACCAATTTAAAGCTTAATGTAGTTTTTTTACAATGAACGTTAATTATTTAATAATCGAAAATATCTTTTGTAATAATTCGATTGACAGTAAGTAACAATGTTTCAGCACACATAAAAACACACATAAAACGATAACGATAAATTTGTTGATTTCCGTTTTAAATCAATAAAGAATTGCGCATGTGCATAGTTTTAACTACTAAATTTGCGTTAACTTAAGCGTAATATAGGTATACATAAGTATTTGTACCACTCGTATTTCCAAACAATTATGAAAGTAGTGTAAAAATTGTATAATCATGTGTTAGAAATATGTAAATTCCATAATTTGTGTACCTATACATACATTTAGTAGGTTTAGAGTTTAGTTGAAAGTGACATTTTACGACAAAATGTACACAAATCGCGTGTATTCAATGTCTTTTATATGTTTACAACTGTAACAAATGTAACAGTTGGCTTACAACAATGGTTACTAATATGAATACTTTTATGTTATCTTATCAATATTACATTTGTATAGACTCAAATTTTGGTTCAGTATTGTTTGATGCCGAATTATAGAATCTGTTTTGTTATCAATGTTTTTCAATCCATTTTTAAAATGGAATTTGTATAGTTTTTTTTTCGGTGGAAATACAATAAAATATTATCAAAAATTATAGTCAAGATTGTCCAATAAATTGATTGCTTTTCATTAAAATTATAAATTAAGATTTGATCCTTCCACAATTATTTAAACTATTATATATGAGTGTAATTACACACTTGTAAAAGATTATAATTAGTTACTTATGTGTTTTCAGTGTTCATTGTTGATGACAGGATATCTAAATCTTAAAATTTTAGTCAAAAACGTTTATATTCTAAAACATTCTCCATATTTTTCTACATAATATACCATCACCTTCATATAAACATGACCAATATTTATGGGACTGTGTAAAACTGGCTTTAAGGGGGCGGTGATAAGTCATAACTCATAACAATATTAACAATGACAAATATTCAATCAGATGAAGGGGATGAGGCTATTGAGTGAGTGAGTATTTACATGAACAGAAAAAATACTTCTTCTAACATCTTCTACCTACCCATGTTCTTATTCTCATTAAGGAAACAACCCGACTTACACAAACCGAAAAACATGATATTTGTCGTTCAAAAGTCGGTTCCATTTATGTAAAGATGATGGTACAGAGGCGGGTAAAAAAAAGAGACTGACAATGAGTCTCGAGTGTGAATATTTTCGTTCGTATGAGTCCAACTACTTCTCTCGTGAGGGTAAAAAGATTAGTAAGTAGAAAGTATTTGAACTACACACATACCAACATATTAAAGTTTTAGAAAATATTTATTTATTCAAGTACAAAATATTCAAATCAGCACCAATAATCCCACTCTTCTTTATCTGATTGAGTATCTTTCTTTCCAAAACCCTGATTGTTGAGAATTCTGTTATATTGTCACGACAACCACCTCTAAAGCCTGTTTTACACAGCCTCACAAGAAAAAAGTGGTTACATTTATGTGAAGATGATGGTAGTAGGTACATACATACATACATACATACATAGAGCTATTTTAGTTGCCGTGACAGTATGCCTAAAGTTAGTATTACCAGTAGTACTCAATTATGTTTTCAATTAATAAATTCTACAATAAAATACATCTAAAGGTACTATAGGTTGAGAATTACTGGTTTCAATATTAAAGACACATACATTAAGTTCTTTGACGTTAGTAATAAAGATAGGATGCTTGTTGTTTAGAATAGAGGTAGCTCTTTTGTTAACTGCAAATTTATGTTGTTGTTCTAATAATACATGCATGCATGCATGCATGCATTTGTGTATACATACATAAATATATATGTATGTTATAATAAAATTATACCAACCCCTAAATTCCTTACACATAAAGTCAAATAAATTTAATATGTAAGAAACAATTATTAAAGTTTGTTATTGGAGTTATTATTATTATTATTATCGGGTGGTTTTCAACAGTTTGGCAACATGAAAAGAAGAGTCAAACACAGAAAAAGAAAACTCAATCATAATTAATATTTTTTTTTAGTTTTGCTTATGTTTTGTTCCCATCAAGATCTCTTGTAAAGGCAAATGTTAATATCACTTTAAAGAATAGCTAAGATTACCTACCAAGTAATTATTAAAGAAGATATTTTGATAAAATAAATAGTTAAGAGGTGAAGGGAAAAAACATTTATCTTTCTTCATTAACCATGTATATTTATGTATAAACTACCCGTAAATTGGTATTGCATTTAAAAGACACTTGAAAATATGTATGTATGTATGACTAATTAGAAAACAAAAACATAATCGAGATAAGTTATGATGATTCATTAGAGATATTGATAACAAATCTTTATTACAATACTTATTTACATATAAAATAATAATAACAATTTAACAACAAGAGTACATACCTTGAAAAGGTAACATTTTGCACAGTATGATGGGGTAATTTTATGTTGTTTTTTTTTTCTTCACAAAAATTCAAATAATCACGTAATACTCTTTATTGACTCATTCGATAAATTTATGAACAAATAAGGTATTAAAGAATTTAAAGAATAAGCCAAATAAGCTGTCCATTGATTAGGATATTTAATAATGAGTATTAATGATATTATACTTTGCCTAATTTAATTTGACTGGTTAGATTTGTACACGTAAAAGTACAGTCTGTAAGGTGATTTAAGAGATTGACTAAAGTAATAAAATTAGTTCACAATAGATTTAGTAACAGACAAGTAGGCAGGAGTACTGAAATATTGCATTTATGCCTCTGTAGTAAATGACATAAATTCGTTACGGGTAACAATAACAAGGATTTAGATGTTTTTTAAAAAAATGCAAAAAAATCTGTCTTTTGTACTTGCGATATTACTAAACAACTGTCAAGTTGTTTGTTATTCAATTTATTGTAAACTAATTTTATTACTTTAGTCAATCTCTTAAATCAGAGTACAGAGCATACATATGTATCTAAGGTACTTGCGGGTAATAAGGCCTAGCTAAGGCATACTTGATATAAAATGAAGAACATACAATTTAATCAACAAATTTCATTAATAATGATTACCTAAGTATATATAGTTTCTGCAAGATACAAACGAAAAGTTGTAACTTGCACCATAAACAGGAATAGAATTACACATTTTGAAAAATCTTGTCGGTAGACCTTATTTTACTATGGTAGGTTAATAAGGCCTATGGCTTTAACAAATTTTATGGTTTTATACAAATTATTCAAAATTGCTAAAGAATTTACCAATTTAAGTTAAAACAAAGATGGTGAATAATAGTTATTTATACACTCGGGTGCACATAAAGGAGACCATTTTTTGTGTATTTGAGTAAAAATGACTTTTGAGGGTGGTCCTAACAATGTAACAGAACTTTCAAAGGTTAGGATTTGGAAAGAAAGATATTCAATCAGAAGGTGAGGGTGGGGTTACTGATGCCATTTTGGGTATTTACCTGAATAAAAAGATACTTTCTACGAATTTTGTATGGTGTAAGCTCATTCTAACAATTCTTACCTGCCCACCTTTTTACCCTAAAGAGTAAAACAGCCTGACTCACACTAACTGAAAAACATGATATTCTCCGTTTAAGAGTCGGTCTCTTTTATGTGCACCTGAGTGTACATACCTATACATGTTCAATCTTTTTCATAACAGTAGAAAATAAATAAAGATTTATTTAGTTTATTATCTGGTAACTTTTCTTGTGTAAACCGAACTCTAATCTCTACTAGTCCTAGCTTAAGCATTTGTAGGACTCTCTGTAAATTATGTCAAATTCTGCAATTTTGGTGATAAAATTGAAAATTTTGAATAAATATAAATCAATGTTTCTTTCTCTTCTTGTTTTCTTATGGTAAAAGAAGAAGAAAAAACACACTTACTAAGTAACACTTCGTACTTTATAATTCCCAGTTGTTGCTAAGTGACTAAAAATAACAATGCAATTGCACTTGATGCCTTACAATAATTTTTCCTAAAAAAAAAATAACTATTATCCACAATTTAAATTAAAAACATGTTTAGCACAGATGTACTGGAATGTACAGTGTGAATCGGGTTGTTTCTCTCGTGAGATTAAGAAGGTGGGTGGATAGGAGGTGTTAAAACCAATTTCAGCCATTGCATATTTGTAGAAAATATCCTTCTATTTAGGCAAATACCTAAAATGGCATCAATAACCTCGCCCCATTCTTCTTGTTGAATATCTTTCTTTGCAAATTCTGACCTGTTAAGACTGTTACATTGTGATTACCCCCCTCATAAGTCTGTTTTACAGAAGCCGAACAAGAGCTGGTCTCTTTTTAGCGAATTTTTAAAAAAAAATTAGCTAATGACGAGATCCTCACTTTTGAATTTCCGAAAAATTTTTGTACAGAAGTTCGTTTTGGGACCTCAGGAACCCATATCCACCGTTCGTTAAAATTTTTATATATATATATATATATATATATATATATATTTATATATATATATATATGTATACCCACGATAACTGCCGTAAAAATAGTCCAATCTTAATGAAACTTGGTACAAAAATCGGTCTTTGGGATAGCTTGAATGAGTTCGTTGGCCAGACTGGTAGGGCCAACACTTTTGGAATAAGAGCTGAAGAAATGTTAAAAAAAATCATTTTCAATATTACATTTGCTTAGATTTTGATGAAAATTAAAATAACAGTAGAGTCGTCGATCCTCTATGACCCAGAAAAAAAATCATCAAAATCGGTTCATTGGATCGCAAGAAAAATGCAAAAATCTCTTTTTTGAGTATAAGCAGTAAAATCACGTATCTAAGATGGCTATGTGTTCTGACAATTGATATTAGAAAAAAAATTGAATATCGCGGGGGGCAACTAATTTTGACAATTAATATTAGACGCAAGGCCTGCTAGAGAATTTCGCTTGAAAAAATCAAGCAGGCCGGGAAATGAATTTATTAGTTGATTCAATGTTATTAAAATATATTAATTGTCAGTATCATAAGAATGTTTTGCAATTAATATTTCAGTATGTAGATACATAAAAAATTCGCTATATAAGGTACTTGCTGCCTTTGGAGATTTTTTTTTTAATCATCACTGTACCATGGATTTCACAAAAAAGGGACCGACTCCTTAGAGGAAATATCACGTTATTTGATTCGCGTAAGTCAGGCTGTAAGTCTTGTTTAGGTAAGAAGTTGAGCAGGTAGAAAGTGTTAAAACAAGTTTTCATCATATGTGTACTAAATTTGTAGAAAACATTTTTCAATTCAGGTAAATACCCAAAATGGCACCAATAACTTCACCTCTACCTTCTGATTGAATATCTTTCCAAATTTTCATCTGTTAAGATTTTGTTACATTGTTAAAACCGCCGACTGTTTTACACAGTCACACAAAAGTTGGTCACTTTCTTGTGAAATCGATGGTACAATGGTATTTCATCTTGCAGTTGGCTGTGCCGTTCTTACGTACCTAGTATCGTAACTTGCTTCATACTTCATTAGATTTGACATTTGTTAATGTATATTTTCATGTGATGGTTGAACTAAGCTATGATACTACGTAACGAAAGGCACAGCCAAACTACGAAATGAAATAGTAGTATCATTTACTATATAACGACAACGACACTAGAATAAACACTATTACTATACATATTTTTTATTTTAATGTCTTAAATATTAACTTTTAATGAATAAAATACATAATATTGACTAAAATTTAAAGGATGATTCTTGTATTTTAATACAATTACACCTCTTACTCGATTATATTACAATAATATCACTACTTTCCCTACACGTTATGCAATACAACAGTATTACATTTCTTTTGCAATTATAAATTATTATAAACAATCTATAAAAGATAAACAACATTTGTTTAAATAAATAAGGCGTCTTTATTTAATTGAAAAAAAAATACGACAATTCTGTTAAAAATTATTATTTTCAACCCCTATTGAAACTTTTCAACTATAAGTATTTTTTATTTAACTGTTTGTTTCGATATTGTTAACAAAAGAAAGACGCAACCGCCGCCATATTTGAAACAGTTTCAATAATGCCTATAATAATTTCTATTCATAACAATAACAATAATAATAATGTTGATAATCTTTCTAGGAGCAAACCACCAATAGAACAACAACCTGAAAAACCCTCAATTTTTGTTGGTAGTAATTTTAATACTAGCAGCAGTAGTAGTGGTGGTGGTAAACAAAGAACAACCCCTCACCCTTAATATTTCAAAAGAAACTCGAATATTTTATTTCAACTAAAAGTACCCTCTGAAAATATCAATTTTTTGAAATTTGGTCTATATAATTTTAAAATTTTCATTCCTTATAGGATGTAAAATTGAAATCTCCATGTATATTGTGTATTAATGTTAGTTAAAGGGTGAACCTTATCCCCCTTATTATTATTTTTATTGTACAAAAAAAAAGACAACATCCCCCATCTGTATCATCATGAGTATTATTTAAATTTGACCCCCTTTTTTTCTAACACTCTTCTTTTGTGTGTTTGATGTTTGATATATGTGGATTATATTGCAATTGAAATTAGGTCGAACTTACCCTCTTACACCCTCTTGTTGTTGTTTTCAACCCTACATACATATATGTATATTGTCGTCTTCTATTTATCTTTATTTGGTGAAAAAAATCTGTATAATTTTATATTTCTAATAAATTTAACGTTAGGGGTAGTTTGATGGTGAATTATTTTATATACATATTTCTACTTATCTCTTTCGATTTAACAGACAAGAGGTATTTGTAGGAAGTGTAGAGTAGTAATGGGGAAAAAAGAAAGGGTGCGAGAAAGAAGCGTTTTAAAAATTTAAACCCTCTCGTTTATAGTGTGTATGTGTGTAGTGGTGGTGGTGGTAGCATTGGTTGAAATTGTGTCAATTTTTTCTCTATCAAATACTTGATTCTATTTTATAACTAATAACTAATAAGGCTCGGATTTATATAAATATCCACTCACCATTGATTGTTTAACATTTTTTTCAGTAAATTTAATAAAATTTATTACAGTTTTACTTATCATGAATATTATTTCTTATTGTTGTTATTGTTATTATTTTAATGAACTTTTAATAGGCGTGGCTTAACCTCTTTTTATTCTATAAATATAATAAAATATCAAAGTTTTTCCTTGTTTCAAACATGATTAATTTTGTGTCATTAACATGTACAGATAAGAATTGGCAACGTATAATTATGTTAATGTTAACGTTAACGTTAGTTTCACCGATATCGGTTAATAATTATCATTAATCATTATCTACCTATGTAGGTAATGTTAAATTTGTATAGAAAAAACTATTAGAATTATCATGAGTATTTTTTTTTAATGTTTGATTAATAATGAAGTTTATCTGTTAATTTTAATCGGTTGTTATACCAAAGAGATTTCAAATTATGTATATTAAACTTGAACTAACCCAAGTTTAGATCTTAAGAGTTAAGTTCTAGTTATAAAAACAATTAGGAAATATAATTTTGTTGGTCAAACTTCATATAATAACCGTTCAGTCTCGGAATTCTCAAAATTCTAAAAAAAAACACAACTTAAATTTAGTTTTCAATTAATGATTGTGTGACGAACATTCGGCCTTTATTATTTTCTGTTTAAATAATACATAATTAAAGATAATAACTTATGGACTAGTTGTTCATCACACATATATCGCAATAATTCTTCGTTTAAACTTCTATTTTGTTATTAATGAAATTGTATTTTAAACATGTGTGTGTTGCATTTTAAATGACCTCTACTGTATAAATTATATAAATTATTTAAATTTAAATCAATAATAGAAAAATATGATGAAGATTGAGAATTGGATTTATTTTTTATTGAAAGTTTATTTTATATTTCTGATAATAATCGTCTATTAACATTAATTTATGGTAAATCAAGTGTACCAACTTGACCGTAACAAAAATAAAACAAAACAAAAAAAACAAGACTGTATAATATCCATATTTAAACTTCCCTCTTTAAGAAACAATAGCTAATAACTAATCAGATTTTTGTTTTAATTAATAGTCAACAGAATGATTGAATGAATCACTATTTTGAATTTGTGTTTTTTTGTTTTTTTTTTTATTGTTATTCACATTTAAATGATTGTGATATTTATGTGACGACAAAAATTCCTTTCATACTTTTTTTCTCTCTTTTGTTGATTTTTATTAACAACTTGGCAAATTGTTCGTTCATTTTTTCATACAGTCCATTTATAAATTTCTAGTAGTTAAGTGTTTTGCTTTCGGTTCTTTTGTTAAAAAATATTTGAATTATTGGAAACAAATGAGATATTTAGAGCCAACGGCCACCTAGAAGTGATTTTTTTTAACAAAATAATATTGTTCTCAATTGTTTTCTGTTTTGTTTTTAATAAATTTGATAAATTCATTCTTGTTATGGTGTTGTGGTATTTGTTTTGTTTTTTTTTTGTTTTTGGAAAATTTTAAAATAGCAATTGACATTTTTTTTATTTTTGTGAATGCTTGCATGCCTGCATATTTGCAAGTACAAAGACACCGATCATTCCGGACGTACGGGGGCATTGATATTTAAAAATACATCATATGTTTTATATACCTATAGGTATAGTACCTATACATACATAGATATAGTTAGTATATGTATGATAGTATTATAATGTGTGTGTGTGTGTGTGTGTGTGTGTGTGTGTGTGTGTGTGTGTGTGTATAGTAAAGTAGTATGTCTAAAATGCAAAGTGAGGCCAAAAATCACCGCCTCCTGCTGCTGCACCGGTTTTACACACACACACACACACACACACACACACACATACACAAGCACATATAGGTAGATTATATGCAGATCTTTCTTTTAAATGAAACGAAAGACAATGACAGAACTATAGAATGATTGAAGTGAAAGAGGAGGATGCTAAACGTGTTGCTACATCTAAAAGTTCACTAATTTCATTTATAAAAAATTCTTGGTTACTGTTGCTAGCGTACTACTTGTCGATGATGACAATACAAAGTACAACAGCGATTTTCTCATCGTGGTGCCATTGCACTTTTTTTCATTCTCTCATCCAACGGAACATGAAATTGAACATGCACCACAAGACATACATACAAGAGTGAAAGGGCATAATGCCAACTTGTTCTATACATGCTCTATTTACGTTTATATAAAAGAACCAGTCTAGATGAAACGTGCTGTATATTTATATATTTTTTTGATTAATTCTACTTTTAATTAGAAATATTTATGCTATTGTTTCGGTGACAAATGATCATAAATAGGCCAAAATGGAGTTTAAATTAAATAGTCAATCAAAAAAAAAAAAATCACTTAAAGTATTTATTATTAAACAGTTTTAACTATAGCCTATTTTATTATGAATTTATACTAATTTTTACATTTTGCACAGACAAAAGGATTTTTTTTTGATAAGTTACAATGACTAATAAACAATAATTTGATTGGTTACAGTTTTCTTTACAAAATCTTATTATAAATATTTTTGATTTATTGTTAAATTATCATAAAATTATAGGTGTTCTACATAAACAATCTCTACTGTTGTAGCTATTTTTTTTTTTTTTGATGATTTATTGGTGTGTTTTTTTTTGTAAGCTACGATTCTTCCTTATTTATTATTTTTGGATGTTTAATTTAGAATATTTCCACTACTGTTTTGTTTATTTTGAATAAACCGATATTTGATGATGTAATACTATTATAGAGTCAAATTTTTGGTTTTATTTTCTCTTATAAATCTACTCATTATAAATATTATAACCGTACTATTCGCAATGTACAAAAAAATTAATAATAATAATAATAATAATAATAATAATAGTAGTATTAGTAGATTTACAAGTGTCAAGGTCAAAATGAAATATGTATTAATTTATTTATTTTTTAACAAGGCTAATTATAGATAATTCTGTGATAGATTATTTTTGGTAAAGATTTATCTAGTAAGGTTATTGATACGAAGAAAATTTGATTTCTGTTTCCTCCTCCCAGCCAATTGTAAAATATTTTAATTACCTAATTATCTTCTAGTTGGCTATGTATGGTGTATATACATTTTAATTGAAGACAGTTGAATAATAGAATTGTTTTTATTATTTGTAGATTTGATAAGAGTAAATAGTACAAGTTCGTTTTCTAACGGCTCATATCAGTCACAAAGAATCTCCATTTTTACCTAAAATGTGTATATGTTTTTTTTTTATCTTATGTGTTTGTATATAAAGAGAGACAGAGAGACAGAGAGAGATTATAGAAATGTCTCTTGAAAATTGGCCCCAGTCAAGCCACCACCAGCAACTAGGCCCCGGCCGTCATCGTCGTAGTCGTCGTTTTACTGCTTGTGTGTTGCCTGCCTGTCGTGCGTAACCTTGACAACCGTCTAAATAAAGTGTGCCATTAAAAAGGGTGTTGCATAGCAACAGCCAGTCTTCAAATTGTAGGCGTGTCTAATAATACCCCTCCCCTTTTTGTACGTATACCATATACCATGTATTCTATACTATCTTCTACTATACATACATACATGCATACATAGTATACTAGATGTATTATTTTTTTCAGCAAAGTTTTCTACCGGGATTTTAAATTTTTTCCTATAAATAGTTTGATAATTTACCGATTGTGGCGCTATATTACAGATGGATTCTTAGATATATAGACACACAAAACTATTTATATACTTACATTATATATACATATATAAAATATTTAAATATTAGTGTTTTTTTTTTAATAATCATTTATTTTTCTATATCAAACACATGTAACAATCTCCTTTTATTTTTACAAATATATAAATCTATGCATGTGTGTAGATTTGCAACAGTCTACGCATGCGTATAAATAAAAACGCATCACGATCGTCAACTGTTTTAGCAGCGATCACTGTGATCTCGCCGGATTGAAGAAAGTTTATAATGTGGTATTATACAAATTTTTTTTCTCTCGACCTTCTTCTTATTTTACTACCACCACCTACAACTATGTATATATTATATAATATATCACAACTATTGCTATAATTTAAATAATAATAATAATAATAATATTAAGCAGAAATCAAATATTTAAAAAAACAAGTTTAGTGTTAATTTTCTTGTTTTTAGGTAAACAAAATTGTGCAAGTGTTTTTATTAAAAATGTGTTTTTTTGTTTTTCAACCCTCGCCGAAAAAAATTGGATTACTTTGATGGAAACACGAGGTAATTATTTTCCCAAAAAAATCTAGTAGGCGGTTGTTTTTTTTTTTTTTATTCCAAGTCAAGGAACTCATGTTTTTTTCTTCTGTTTTTATTATAAATCTACATGTATACAAGAATAGATGATGGAATAAGAGCATAGAAAGAGGTGGATAATTAATTAATTAATTACCTAATTATAGAATCAATGTTTTTCTATAATTTTAATGGCACAAGTTTTCATATAAATACCAAAAAATTTTATATTAGGTAAGGTTAGTTCTATTCTCATATCTATGTATATGTAGTAGGTATAGTATATACAATGTCATGGCCTCCTATTATATTATATGTAATTATGAAATGATATAATTAGATTAACCTTTTTTTTTATAAAAGTTTTTAATTGTTTTCACGAATTACTTGATTTTAATCTTGAGTTATTTGATAAAAGTTCACAAGCTACTACTGTTGTCATTTATTTGTTGATAATAATATTTTTGTACATGTACTGATAAGTAAAATAAGGGGGTAGATTTCATTGGGTGATTATTATTATTTTCGTTAAATCAATCCACCATCATTGTTTGTTTTTAGTAGATTTTAAACCAATCCTATTTCTTATTGTAATCATAAAAAAGTTATCACTAAGTTATTGTATTTTTGTTTATGTTGTTGTTTTTGGTATATTTGTAAAGTAAACAATTTGCCAAAATTTGGTTTTGATTCATTTGTTGTTTATCATCTCTCACAATTGGTATCCGGTTTTTCTTTATAGATTTAATTCTTTTATGTATGTACAGCCGAGTGCAATAAAAATGTGACGATAGTTGTGAGGCTGTGTAAGTCAGGTTGACGAGGGAGAATTTGGAAGGAAAAATATCCAACCAAAAATCGCAAGTGGGACTAGGGGGTGTTACCTTGTGTATATTTACAGAACATAAAACAGAAAGTGAAAAAAATAAATCACCCCGATACGCTCTCATCGCCACATCTTCTTTTTAAGATGGAGAAAGCTTGATTTACAGAACTAAAAGAAGGGGTGTTTCTCGCTCAAGAGTCGTCACATTTTCAGTGCACTCGGCTGTACATACTACAAATAATACAACAAATATTGGTACATACATACATACATACATCCAACATAATCACAGACACACGTTTATTTGTTGTCTAAAATTATAAACAGTCTAGGTCTCCTGCTTAGTTTTTGAGAGAACTTGATATTTTTTTTGCCTCTTTTTCAACCTATTTTTATTTTTTTCTGTTACTTTGCCAAAAATAGAAAAAAAATTATAATGATTATTATCAGTAGATAGATGATAATAATGACATTATAATGAATTGTAAAGAAAATTTACATACATATGTATCTATAATATTTTTTTATGAATAAGTAAAGAAAATGTTTGGAATATTTTCCATATTTACACACATATGTGGATTATAAGCCTTTTTTTTAATACGTTAGTGTTAAGATGCGTCTACATTTTATTGTTATACGTTGCGTACAGTAGATTTGTAATATTTAGTACAGGTGTAGCACTACTTGATTATTTTTAATATGCAAATGCACTCACAATTTCTCAATCGTTATTTAGTTTTAGTCTCGGCTTGATTATTGTCCAGTATAACTTAAACTCAACTTAAGCCTAGTTGATTTAAGAATTTCAATATTTAATATACTGTTTGCAAAATATTGAGCGGTATTTAAAAAGAAAATTTGACAGATTAGCTATTGAACTAATTTAAGCCAAGCCTAAGGTTTACTTTCAATTTAACATAATTTCAATTATAAAAAACGTCCTAACCCATAATTATCCACAGCCTAGTTATGTATGTATGTAGATGGGTATATACAGTTAGATAATGAAATTTCCAAATTATTCATTAATTAATGTTCTATTTCTTTTTTTTTATAACTAAGAAAATCCAAAACATGAATAAATTTCTAAATTATGTTATTAACATGTGAAACCAGTTATAATTAAAGTTAGAATATTCACCCATATGAATAAGAAGAGACAATAACAATAATAACTGTAACAGTAGAGCGGCACATTGATATTTAATATCTATACATAAATCTGTTAGAAACTCGTTTAAAGTATTTGTACTTAATAATATAGCCAAGTTTTAAATAACGTACACACATACCAGCACTTTTTAAATTGATTTAATTGAATTATAATTAAATTTTGTAAAAAAAAATCACACTACATTTATACAATACAATAAATAACAAATACTTTACCATATAGGTATGTATGTATGTAATTTTAAAGATAAATAAACAAACTGCGGATGTTTAACATTTGTTAGTTTTATATAAGACATTATAATAATTGTAACAATAACATTATAGTGGCACAGCATAAATTAATAATATACCGCTCTACTAAAATTTTTCTTAGTTTTACAAAAGTTAAAATAGTATAACAACAGATCACTAATACCACACTTGTAATAATACAAATATTAAATTATTTAACAAGGAAAAAAAACTACTAATACATAAAATAAAAACACGAACAAATAAATAATATAACCTATTATGTATCTTATTTTTAACAAATTATTTATATAAAAATTAGTATGGAATATTATTGATGTGGACATCCTGTATAAATATTCAACGCCCACTAGATTTACCCTTGTTTTTTTTTTGCTGCATAAACCATCTTATTTATATTTTGTTATTTTTTCCCATATAATATAAATAATAATATTAATATACAAAAGAGAATTAATGTTTTGTTAAATCTTAATAATTTATTGGCACTATTTATTTTATTGGGACATTAGATATATGTAAATTATAATATAATATTTCTATTATATTTTTAAATAGTTGAAAGTTACATAAATATTTTTGTTGTTAACGATTAATTAGATTTCTATTGTCTTTCTGAAATTATTTCGTAATCATGTTTGCTGAAAAAACACCAATGATAAAACAAATCGAAGAAAGCTTAGAGAACAATAATAATAACAAACAAACCTAGAAAACCTTAATCAATTAAATGACAGATGAATTAGCAATTTTAATCCGAAGAACCACAGCCACTTTGATGAGCTTCATTAATTTGGTTTTTTGTTTATTTTAGTATTATTATTGCTTATTATTATTATTTGAAAGATTTAGTTAAATGGTTTATCTGCTAATCAAAATAAATGCATTTTTTTGTAAAAAGAAAGTCAAGAAGAATAATATAAAGTTGCAAATGAGCTAGAGAGAGTTAGGAGATTTTGCACATAAGGTTTCTAACCTCACTTCATATACAATTTACATCTCTTTCTTTCATCTCTATTTCTATCACGATTCAATACATTTAAATATTGAGATAACAAATATACAAGAAGAGAATACCATATGATCGCGTAAATTCGCGCGCTTCTTCTCAAACAACATTGTTTTCATTATTATTATTATTATTATTATTATTATTATTATTATTATTATTATTATTATTATTATTATTATTATTATTATTATTATTATTATTATTATTATTATTATTATTATTATTATTATTATTATTATTATTATTATTATTGAACAATGTTGCCATTAAAGGTCGTTAAGTTTTATAATATCAGTAGATAATAGTAATTGACAATATGGCAACATTGCTGTCTGGACAACACAGCACGACGATGACGATTGACGATGACGACGTCGACAACAACAACGACGACGACGACGACGACGACGAACGCCCTTGGAATCTCAGCCATACAACGGGTTAACAACCCGATGTAGTGATGCCGGTGCACAGAGGCGCGCACACACACATACACACATAAATATACAACCTAGACCTCTCTCTCTTTCCATACATAATTTGCACATGATATAAAATAAGATAGATAGATATATACATATAGATAATATAATAAAAAGAGAGAGTGAGATTTTCTACTATTACTACTACTATTAGTAGTAAAATAACCCTAATGATTAGGTAATCACCTCAAAAAAAAATCAACGTTGTTGTATCAGTAGGGTAGTTAGTAGTGGTGGTAGTTGTAGTGGGGACAGGGGTGGGGTAGTATCATTCATAAAAATCTAAACAGGTGGTATCACTCTATGTATATTAATAAATTTCATATGCCCCCTGTAGATTCCTAATACACAGTTGAGCAACAATTTACTTTAATCATCATTACTACAATTTAGTAAAAAAAAAAAAAATAGAACCAATTATTAAAGTTCATGACCTAAATAACAATTTATGTCAAGGTTTCATTTATTATTAGAAATAAACTATTATACAGGGGCTAGTAAAATTTTCTCTATTGTGGTGTTGACAATTTAGTAATTTTCGTTAAACAAAATTGGTAATTGTCTGTGTGTATAAATTATAGTTCATTGGTCGTTGCCCAATTTTGTTCATTATCAATTGTTATTGTTGTTTTTGCATGTGTATGTGTGTGTATTCGGTGCGTTAGGCATTTGTTCGTTTGTCTGTTGTTCAACAAGTTTGCTATGATTCCTATATAACGCGCGTGTGTCTATGTGTGTGTGTTTGTCTAGTCCACAGCACACTACGAATTATGTTGCGTAGGTCTGTGTCTAGACGACCAGACAAATTCTATTTGTAAATAGTCCCCTTGTGGTTTTTTTTTTTGGTTATCATTTGTTTATTTTTGTTTTAATTTATTAACATTATCATGTCATCGTTATTTCCTGCCATTATTATTTGATTGTTAATGTGTTGTGTACTTTTTTGATAATTGAAAATTCAGTAGACGAAATGTAGGAAATTAAGAGAATTTAACGGAAATTGTATCGGAGATTGAGAGAAATTAGGAGAGAATGTGGCAATGTTGCTGCATTCTTTTTTTTCTCCCCAAAATTCTATCCCCCACCCTTACACACAGGTGTCTTTATTAAATAAAAACAAAATAATGTAATGGATTAGAGACATAAATAGATTTAAATCCATAGGCTACTATGTTTTTGATGATTCTGAATATTACAAATCTAGTATGCGCTTAATTGATTGGTATTTGTATTGAATGTCCCAAAGAAATGTTTACTAATTTTTTAAATTTCTTTTTTTGCAGATTTTACACAGATGACAAGAGGGTTCAATTAATTTGTAAATAAATAAATGTAGAAATAAAAGGGAAATAATAATGGTTGAAGGTGTAATATAGACAAGACGATCTATCGCCACCACCACCACTATCACTACTACCACTTTTACAACCACCACCACCACTACTAGTAGTAGTAGTAGTAGTAGTGCCGCCACCGTTTTACTGGGGAGGTCAATGGCCACACACAGTCTGTGTGTTGCTCATTTTTTTTTCGTACTCCTCTGATTTTATTTCATATTCCTCCTGTGCAACACAGAACGTCTGGCGGCCCAGACTCAAATATACAATCCATGTTGAGAGTGCAAGTGTGCATGTGTATGTGTGTGTGAGCAGATAAGGATACCAACAATATAACAACAGAGATAAATAGAGAAAGTTTTTAATTGTAATTTTTTATTGTGGATTCTTTTCGATTGTTCACTATTTTAATTAAAACAACAAAAAGTTAATTGCTTCAATTTTCTTTAATTAAGTGCAATTTAGTGATTTAAAAAAAAGGTAATTTTGTGTTTTATCAAATACTTAAACTTTATCCGTATGATTTGAATTTATTATAAATTTAGTAAGTGTAGGGCACCCCCTAGTTTAAACACCATAAAAAAATTAACGAATTAACCCTTATATACCTAAATATATAGATATAAGGGTTGTTTTACAACAATTACAAAATAATTGTTTCAAATCAATGTAACAAGCTTTCTTCATTTTTTAATCTCAAAAAGTAATCCACACAATTGCATGTTGATGTATAATTGGTTGCCTAATTTAATGATAATCTAGATATCTATTACTATAATTAAAAAATTGTTTCAGGTCTTGTTAATCTTCTGAAATTCTTGCTACTATAATTATTACAGGTATAAAGACAATATCTTTTAATTATTATCATTAATTTTTGTTTAATTTTCAGGATATGGTTTTATTTGATGGCTTTTTTAAAATTGAATCATTTTATTTGTCTGTGTGTGTTTGTACTTTCAAAATTTATCTTCTGCTCGATGGAACCCGTAGATCCGAACTTGTGTATTCTATAACAAACAAATATTCACAAGTTCTCTTTTATGGGTACCTGCTGGTAGAAAAAACATCGTATACAAATTATTTACTTTTTTTTCTTCTTATATTATACGAAATAAAAAGTGGCCCTGTCTGTTTGAGGTAGTAGGTTGTATAGTAAGTATTACACCGATTGGGAGTACTGTACAGCCTGCTAACTTTCCCAGACTTGTGTCCAATTCAACAAAAAAAAAACATCGAAGCGTAATTTGATGATGGTTTAAAATGAAACGCCTGAAGTTATGCAACCAAACTTACACAAGTCAACGTTTCCTGCAATGAGTAAGATTAATTTTTGTATTTTCTATTTTTTTAATAATTCTATTACCTTTTTAATATTTGTTTATTTATTGTTTTATAATTTGTTTTTAATTGTTTGTTAATGAATTATTGTTGTTATTTTAATTTTGTTTTAAAGGAGGGTGGCTCAATTTGCCCATTCCCTGAGACCCTAACTTGTGATGTAAAATTGACTCTCACAAGCTAGCGACTCGGGTATTGGCGAATGGCACTTCAACGAGCATTAAAAAAATTCATTAATTTTTAATAATAATTTTAATTATTCATTACCTTATAAACAAATTAAATAAACAAATATTAGGGATTTTTATTATTATAGTTGGTACAGATGGCAACATTGACGTTTGCGTATTGTAACTAGATTTGATTTTATTACATATCTTTAAACTCAAGTTTTTAATATTTTATTAAAATTAATAATTTTAATAAAACTTTTTCAAGTTTTACTTAATTATTTCCTAATTATATTTAAAAAATTCCATAAAATTGTCCATTATTAAACGAAATAATTTATATGAGCTTGGGTATTTTAGGTTATAACAGTTGGTTATCCTGCTTTTTGACGTTTGCTTGTTTTCTAATGGCGTCAATTAAGTGTTGGTGTTTTCTTTATAAGTATTAATATCGTTTTTTTGATGATTTATTATAAAAAATGTGTAATCTTGATGAAGAATTCCAATTATTACTCAATTATCCTTTGGTAGAAATCGAGAAATTCGATGAAATCACCCATTACAAGGGTATCATCCGTGTTGAGGTAAATTTGAGGTTATGTTTATTTTTATTATCAATAAATAAATAATTATTTCAGGATAAAGACGTTCGTATTTTTATCATTGAAGAATCGAAATTGAATCATAAGAAATTTAAATTAAAATCACCAAAATACGATTATAGAATCAAATCGACAAATATTTTAAATTGTTTGGATGAAATTAAAGATTTGTTGAAAATCAATGAAATTCAAAAGGATTCGTATGAGAATTATGTAAATATCTATCGTAAAGTATTGTATGAATATTCAGAATTTACAAGATTTCATTTAAATTTAAAATCATCTAATCTATCTGATGATTTGTGTAGAATAACAATTTGTACTTGTGATGAGAATAATCGTCAACATTTATTAGAAATTGTGATAAATTATCAAAATAATTGTAATATTTTTATACCAATCAATTATGATTTACCAGAGATTATGCGCCACACCACACCACATAAATGAAAACACTTGCATTCCACAACACAACACAACTCAATAATGAAATTCCGGCTTAACAAGAGAAGATGCAAGTGAACAAACAAAAAAAATTGTGACAATTGACGTTTTTTTTTCTTTTCGTTTGTTTTTCTTGGCCGATTTTTTTTTTCATTTCGTGCTTTGATTTGATTCAAAGTTTAAATTAATTCTAAATTGAAATTTTTTGATAGACGGAAGCATAAATGATGACGATGATGATGATGATGACGATTGTCTGATATATTGCGTGATAACGGTACAATATTTAGATTAAGGAAGTGATAATATTCGACAATAATATACATTATAGGATTATACCTACAGTATAACTTCCTTATTATGTATATACAAATACTTTCTTTCTACATATATACATATGTATGTATTTTTTATTGTATATAAAGATTACACTGTATAATTTATACAGGATGTATTATATCTAGCAGTTGGCTATGATTTTCGTTAGAATGTAGCGTCGTAGCTTAGTTCAGCTACTTGAAAAAAACTTGAATAAATGTAACAACAATAAAGTATGAAACAAGTTAAGATATTACGTAACCAAAAGCATAGTCGACTGCGTGGTGAAATATGGTTTTTGTGCACTCCATAATATACGATATACGTATCTACAATACAGAATGTGATACAGTATTTATTCTCGTAGTTGGCTGTGTTTTTGATGACGTAGTAAAGTAACTTGGTTCATAATACTTGACATTAATTGTTAATGTATTTTTCAAGTGTCCAAACTAACAATAAGATACTACGTTATCAAAGACATAGCCAACTGTGAGAAGAAATACGGTGATACATTCGGTAAAACAAAAAAAAAATTGATAATACAGGATGTACAACTAACAGTATTTTACGTTGTATAGTGAAATTATTTTGAACTGGCCGAGTAAAATTTTCAATAGCAATGCTGTGTTAACAATACAGCAATTTGACTTCTGTCAGAAGAGGTTGTTTATGACGTACCATATTTTACGAAAATCTTAAATTTCCTCAAACGCAAACACCCGGAAGGATGAACAGGTAGATAGAAATGAAATGTTAAAATTTTAGGAATATTAAAAGAGTAAATATGGTACGTCATAAACAACCCCTTCTGACAAAAGTCAAATTGCTGTATTGTTAACACAATTGCTATTGAAAATTTTACTCGGCCAGTTCAAAATAATTTCACTATAAGTGGCTGGGTGCCTTTAATTACTAATTACATAGTATCATATGGTATCGTAACTTGATTCATATTTTATTATATTTAATCAAGGCCTGTTTGATTTTTACACTTTAGCATTATTATCAAGTTTGTGTGTGCAGTAAGTATTTAAAATTCTAACAAGAAACAAACTTTTAAGAAAATTTAAATTTTATTTTTACTACATTGACGCTAGTTACTATCACATAAAATGAAATAGCGTTAGTATTTTCATCTCTGTTTTACTCTTATAATTCTTATAAATTATGAATGAGAGTAGAATAGAGATAGAAAAATTAGCTATTTCTCTTCATATGGTGGTAACTAGCGCCATTGCGGTCAAAATTGGCTTATTCTTGAGAGAAACAATTGAACCTGTTAGACAGCGTTGAGTTGAAAAATCAAACAAGCCTTACATTTGACATGTCCCAACCAAGCTACGACATGACGTCGTAATTAAAGGGTCGATTGAATGATTTTTGTGTAGTAAAAAAAATCACATCTCAAAATTCACTAATGTCCAATATTTAAAACCCTTTACAATGAGGGTTAATCAAAAAATTATAAGTTAAATGATTGTAATTGCAATAGATGGCAATAGTTTTCAATTTTTGTAATAGGTAGGCCATGATCAGTAGAATTGGTGGATGCGCCCTAATTTTTTTTTTGTTTTTTTTGTTGTTTTCTATGAATTGATTTCGAAAATCAAAAATAAATCAAAAAAAATCGGTAATTTGTTATTATTATTTCGTGTTTGTTGTTTTTTTTCTCGATAAATCACGTGTATCAATCAGTGGTTGTTATTGAATATTTGGGGGTTGGTGGAGCAAGGGGCGGTTATTGTGCATTAATACAAACAACAGACTTAAAAAAAAAACACACACACATGGTATACAAACCAAAAAAAAAAAGAAAAAAAAAGAAAGTAGTCCATTATTCTAGAAACCGAAATTCGAACTAACCATTATGCAATTTATGTCCTAGTTCAATTCTAAATAAAAACCCCCAATCCATATTCGTATCAATTTTCATTCTAATCATTTATTATTTTGTATTTTGTTTTGTTTTTTTGATTAGGCTAAATGTGCAGGTATCCTTATGTTGTTTTTTTACAATTTTGTTATTGTTTTTCCATTGCAACTATGTTGTTGTTATTGTGTGATACTGATAACTGATGAGTGATAAAACTTCTGAAACTCGTTTGTTTTAATATATTATTTCCAACTTTTTCCATAAACAGACACATTTATTATTAACAACAATAACAACAACAACAACAGATAATAGAAGAAAGAAAAGAAGAAGAAGAAATGGATGTGAAAAAGGGACAAATAACTGTAAATTTGAATTTTTAAAAGGATAGTCCCAAAAAATAAATGAATAAATCAGGATATAAAGGTTTGATGAACTGATTTTTATTAATAACTAGTGGCCCGCCTCGGCTTCGCACAGGTGAAATTTACCATACTTATGCAAAAATGGGACTTACAATTAGCAAAACAAATTGAGACTATCATATTATAGCCAGTGGCTTAGACAGTTATTTATATTATGTCAGTTAATTATTCACTCAGTTTGTTTCGTAGAGAAGTGATTTCTTGGATTTGTAAGAATTCTGACAAAACAATCTCAGAATGATAATAAATCAATTAAAATAAAATGAATTCGAATTTATGCTTGTGATTTCTTATTGTTCATCATCGCAAAGCTTGATGATAAACAATATCTTTTGTCTTTCCGTCCGGACAGAAAATAAATAGAGCTGATGGTTTACCAATTCTTAAGCAAGCTACGTATAACTGTCCATGAGAAAAACACGGCAATTCCAAATCAATCCCACATATTTCCAAAGATTGCCCTTGCGATTTATTAATGCATCATATGAACGATGGGTTTCACAGATCTGATGAAGGTTATCACCATCACGCCGTCGAATCACGATGTCGCGACACTCTAAATTCTCACCAACAACTTCATTCAACGTTGGTTCATTGAATCGTTTTTCATGTTCACCTGCTGGTCTTTTGTCTGCTCTAATCACGATCTTGTGATCATCTGAACACATCATTTCCAGACCAGTCTTGAAAATTCTGACCAATTGATTGTGTTGATGTAAGAGTTGTTGCAACTCCCCAATAATCTCTCGTTTTATCATATGGCTGATGGCACAACGTTGATTGATTTCGTCAATTGAATTTCCAAGGAAATAAATCTGAAGAAATTTGTGATCAGCATTTACTGGCGGCAACAATACTCCTGTTCGATGGTGTATTTATCCTTGAATCTGAAGAAATTTCAACGAATTTTTGATTTATTTATCTGTTTAAATGTAATCATTTATTATGTTATTGTTTTTTTTTGTAATTGAAAAAAAAATTACCTTAAAAGTTGGGTTAAAACCTAGTTTTTCGATTATATGTATTTGCCCCAAATGATGTCATTTGGAATGAACTATTATATTTTTGTATATTTTGCAAGAAATGCTTCGATCGAGCTTCTTGACCAGAAAGCAATGATGCCAATGGTTCTGGTGGTGGTCGCAATTGTGGTAGTTTAACTTTTCCACTTGCACAACATAAGCCTAGGTGGTTCATGTTGAAACTTTAAAGCATTGCAATGTTGACAAACAATGCTCATTGTTCCGATATCGACCGATACATCAGTAGCATAGTCGACTGTTGGATTATATCTGAACGCTAAACGATTATTTTGAGTTCTTACGCTTGCGGCCGTCTGTTTTGCCCAAGTTTTGGACTATTTTGTTCGTAAGCCCCAAATGAGCGAGTCGAACTCGATTGTATTCGTTCGTCTTGAGTCATAATTAATGGATCGTGCTTGAAAAATTTTTACACAATTTGCCTCCAAACGCTGTCTACGCTCCTCATTAGTTTCATTGATTCGACGATCATGTAATTGATTTGAATTGTGTGTACGCCTACCAATATTTCTACGTCTTACTGGTGGCATTTTTTTTCTTAAATACAAAATTAGATATACTGAATTCTTACAACACCAAATTACTGATAGAAAAAAGATTGATTGTTGGAATAAATGAATTTCGATTTATTGAAATTACAATAAGTGATCTGAAAGTATAAAAAGCGATCAACATCAATAAGGAAATCAGACGACGTCTTCGTTTACTGCCCCATACAACAACACCAAAAAAAAAGAATAAGAAGAAGAAGAAGAAGAAAAAGACGCAACGTTGCTCTCTAAGTGCATTATTTGAATTTAATTAATTAATCAGTGCAACTGTCATCATCATCATCTTATTTAACAATAATCGAACATTATCGCAAACGTTACAATAATAATAATAATAATAAGAATAATGAAGAAGACAGTGTTGTAGTATATGGGGTAGAACCACCAACACCAAGAAAATTACCAATAATTGGCCATTTACATCTATTATCAGGTTATTATCAAGTACCATATCAAGCATTTAATGAATTATCAAAGAAATATGGCAACATCTATAAATTACAATTAGGTACAATTAAATGTGTTGTTGTTAATGGTCAGAAGAATATCCGTGAAGCTCTTGTAACAAAAGGTCATCATTTCGATTCAAGACCAAATTTTGAACGTTACCGCCAATTATTCTGTGGCAATAAAGAAAATTGTAAGTTGTACAACATCAATATAGGTTCAAATCTCGCAAGATTATGGACGGATCCAAATCAATTTAAACCAGAACGTGTTTAAAAAAATGATAATACATTATTAAAACTAGAATATTTCTTACCATTTGGTGGTGGTCGACGTAGTTGTATGGGTTATAAAATGGTACAATTGATTAGTTTTGGTATTTTAGGTGGTTTATTACAAAATTATACAATTTTACCTGATAATAATACAAATTATTGTGTACCGGTTGGTTCATTAGCATTACCGAAAGATACGTTCAAATTTAAATTTGTACGACGATAATTCATAATTAAGCAGATATACAGGTAAATTCCATTTTGAATAGAGACATTGGAGAAACATTGGTCCCGGCCATATCCCATCTTTGTTAAAATCACATGAATTTTATCTTTTCACTTTTTATTATTATAATTATTATTAATTTTATTTTAATTATTTTATTTATTTATTTTAAATTTGCAATTTACAATCTTTAATATTCTCTTAAGATTGTATTTACTATAATATTCCTTTAATTACCAATCAACTATATTCTAACTAACTAACTAACTAACTAACTAACTAACTAATCCCTTCTCCTTGATATTTGTAATATTTATACTAAAACTTATGATGCGATGATGATTAATGTCTACAATGACTATTGTTCAAAGAAAAACTGCAAGAACAGCAAAAAGTACTATTACAAGGAATATGATGATCTGAATACAATCATTGCTTCTATTGAGAAAAATGATGACCTAAATAGAATCATTGTTTCTTTAGATAGGAAAATTATAATCTAAATAATATTATTGTTTAATTAATATAAGTGAAGTATTGTCTATAGAAAAACACTTATTACAATAGAATGATTATTTTCGTTGATATAATTCATGTTTCATGAATAACAGACAGAAATACCAAATCCACAAACCAGATCTGGTTATTGTTATCTTTTAAAATAGAAAGCTTTCAAGGTTCTTTCGTACAAAAGAAATTGCTGTCTTTGGTCAAAGGACTAAGGATCGGTGGTAAAATCCGCCCTCATTTTTAATTTTAAGACCACCTACGCTCTATCTGTCTCTTTCTAACTGATATATAAGTAGTTTAAATAGGCGTGGCCAAAGTTTCTCCAATGTTCCTAGCCCTAGGTCCCCGTACTGTATATAAAAAAACAAACACCTTAAAGTATTCGTAATTAATTTAATAATTTTATTACCTTTTTAATATTTGTTTATTTATTGTTTTATAATTTGTTTTTGATTGTTTGTTATTAAATTATTGTTGTTATTTTAATTTTGTTTTAAAGGAGGGTGGCTCAATTTGCCCATTCCCTGAGACTCTTAACTTGTGATGTAAAATTGACTCTCACAAGCTAGCGACTCGGGTATTGGCGAATAGCACTTCAACGATCATTAAACAAATTCATTATTTTTAAAAATAATTTTAATTATTCAATAACTTATAAACAAATTAAATAAACAAATATTAGGGATTTTTATTATTACGGTTGGTACAGATGGCAACATTGACGTTTGCGTATTGTAACTAGATTTGATTTTATTACATATCTTTAAACTCAATTTTTTAATATTTTATTAAAATTAATAATTTTAATAAAACTTTTTCAAGTTTTATTTAATTATTTCCTAATTATATTTAAAAAATTCCATAAAATTGTCCATTATTAAACGAAATAATTTATATGAGCTTGGGTATTTTAGGTTATAACAGTTGGTTATCCTGCTTTTTGACGTTTGCTTGTTTTCTAATGGCGTCAATTAAGTGTTGGTGTTTTCTTTATAAGTATTAATATCGTTTTTTTGATGATTTATTATAAAAAATGTGTAATCTTGATGAAGAATTCCAATTATTACTCAATTATCCTTTGGTAGAAATCGAGAAATTCGATGAAATCACCCATTACAAGGGTATCATCCGTGTTGAGGTAAATTTGAGGTTATGTTTATTTTTATTACCAATAAATAAATAATTATTTCAGGATAAAGACGTTCGTATTTTTATCATTGAAGAATCGAAATTGAATCATAAGAAATTTAAATTAAAATCACCAAAATACGATTATAGAATCAAATCGACAAATATTTTAAATTGTTTGGATGAAATTAAAGATTTGTTGAAAATCAATGAAATTCAAAAGGATTCGTATGAGAATTATGTAAATATCTATCGTAAAGTATTGTATGAATATTCAGAATTTACAAGATTTCATTTAAATTTAAAATCATCTAATCTATCTGATGATTTGTGTAGAATCACAATTTGTACTTGTGATGAGAATAATCGTCAACATTTATTAGAAATTATGATAAATTATCAAAATAATTGTAATACTTTTATACCAATCAATTATGATTTACCAGAGATTATTTGTGGAGAATTTCAAAAATCATCAAATAGTATTGTAATAATTTATGATCAATTTTTAATGATACTTGAACAATTACAAGATTTCTTCAATATTATGGATACATTAGATAGGAATTGTTGTATTTTAGATCCAGAAATTCAACAAAGAAAACATTGTTATCGTCGTATTTGGATTAGTAAGTCTAATTTTTTTTAAATAATTATGAATTATTTAAAAAAAAATTACAATTTAGATGAGAATTTATCAGTTTTAATAACAATCGATCCAATAAAACCGAAACAATGTCCAGATTTGAAATTCTTAGGATTGGAAAATTTAATTGAACAATATCGTCAATTAAATATAATTTTAATATATTACCTTCATAAATATATAGAAGAAGAAATATAAGAGTGTATTAGCCATAAATATTGTCAATAAGAATAATGCAAAATCTTTACGATGTTGATAAACACCCCATATAGCTAATGCTAAATTACATAAATTACCAATTATAAGTAGACACATGCGTGTCTTATAAATTGGTTTAAATACATTTAATGGTCCTGAACGGATATCATTAAGACAATTACGATAAATTCTTAAGAAAATACCACGATCTACAAAAATTACAAGTAAGTCATTATTATTATTATTTTTAATAAATTAATTTAAAATTACTTAAATTCCAACAACCCATATAATAGATTTGGGCACTTAAATATAAACAAGCTAATACATAGATAATTGTGAAAAATATCCAAAAATATAAATTACTCTCTAATATACCAATCATACTTAACAATATTGCTATAGCTAATACACCAAATGTTGTACATGCTGTTGCATTAATATCAGGATGACGATTTTGATATAATTTTACCATAGATAAAACAGCCATAACATACATAAAACTTGAATCTGTTAATTTTATAAAATAAAATAAATAAATTATTAAAAAAAATTATGGATAGTTTTATACCAAATTGGAAATTTGATTGATTCGGACAAATATGATAACTACCAGATAAAACACCTTCCATAATTAATGATACACCCATTGCATAGAACATACCGTAGTGTTGTGGTATACCATATTGCTATTTTTATTTTTTTAATTTAATTAATTAATTAATTAAATTAAGAAATAAAGATAAAAGACTTACCCGATCAAAATTGAGATCTTTATGTGTAATTTCACGTCGATATGTTATCCATAAAAATAATAAACCAAATAATATATAACCAATATTAGAGAAGACATGATTAAAATCACTAACAACACCTAATGGATGTGCACATAAGAAATTATAATAACATAAATCTTGTTCACCTGTCTCATTTAATACCTGCAATTTTCGTTTTTTTTTTTAAATTATTGTTAATTATAAATAATTTTATAAATTATTTACTCTTTGATATGTTATAACAAGTTGTATAGCTGGTAAACCATAGAATAAAGCAACAGTTAATACATTATATAAATATAGATAGGATTTATGTTTTAAAACACGTGGATCTTTACGTGCTAAATCACTTAAATATAATATTGATTTGCCTAAACGTAAATGACGATTTGTATCAATTTCTGTAATTGTATCATATTCACTCTCATCAACTGATATACTATCTGATGATAAATCACCACCTATTTGTTTTTAATAAAATAAATTAAATTAAATTAATTTTAATTAATTACCTGTATTAATAGGTGTTGTTATTGTTGTTGTTGTTATATTATCAGTTGTATTTGTATTAATAACATATTCCATTTGACGTGGTATATAATTTTTTTTTGTACAAAAAAAGAATCCAATACCAAAGATTATATAAAAACCACCAATTAAACATAATGTTATTATAACAGCATTTAAATAATCATGATATGATATACTTGGTTTTATTAATAATTGTAAATTTTTTATACCATTTTGTTTTAATAATGTTATCTCACCTGTACAATCATAATTATCTGATTTTGCAACAAATACAACATAGAAACCATGTGGAAATTTATATTTCTGTTAATTAATTAATTAATTAGTTAAAATAGATTGTTTTTAATAATTGATTATAATTAAAATTTCAGGGACGTATCAAGTGATGGATAAGTCCTTTTGCAGTAACAATCTATAAGCACACATAGATAATATCGATAATAACTGAAAAGAATTTTTATTTAGATTTATAATCAGTAAAGTAATTTATGAGTGTGTTGAAAGAATAATTTAGAAGATGTTATATGAAGATTTTATGCTACAACTGATGTTTGATAAACTTAAAAGTGTTGTTCTGTAAGTTTGTTAATTTTGTAAGTCTAATAATTGTTTTATAATTTAAAAATAATTTTAAAATCTAGATTACAAGTGAAGAGTTCAGTTGTAAAACTATTTTAAATCCATCTCTTTGTGATTCATTGGCAAAATTACAAAAATTAAGTTTAAAGTCAAGAATTCTTATCAGAAGATTAATTAAGTGTCCGAATCATACTTTAATACTGAAGGTATTTGAAAAATCAATAATTAAATAAACCTCTTTTTCATTTTAGAATATACCAGGTGAGTCACGTAAGACTCACCTGGTATATTCGAAAATGAGAAAGTGACTGCTATTATTTTGGCGAGAGACTCGAAAAATATTTCAAAGATTTGTAGGGACATCAAAACTTTATAAATCTGACCAAAAATCGACTGCCAGTTTTGAAAACACCCCCTTTTCACAACCTTCAATGAAAACTGATAATTTATGACGAAAGTATCATAAATTTTAGATTGCTCTAGACAAAAATTTGATTCTAAAACTGCTTAGAAATGCATAAATCGTCTCCATTCGACAAATTAAGAATAAAATTTACTAAAAAATTGATGATTTAGAACAGAAATTACTTAAAATACAGATCAAAAGTTAAGAATTCAGCTAGAAAAGAAAGCTCATCGAAAAATTGATGACTAATCTAATCCTAAACTGGATGTTTTAAAAAAAATATGTTTCCTACTCATAGTTGAATAGCAAAATTCGATAAAAATCTAGTGTGCAATTTGAAAACAATTCAGTATTATCATCATTATTTGGAGACCCCTTCTACCTCCCTCTTGCTACGTCCCTTTGATAAAACTTACAGGTATTGTAATGCCACCTTTATAATCGACTGTTTCATAGAAACCACGGAACGTTATATCTTCATTTGTATCAAATACTGGACACTATGAAAAATATTAATTTATTAATTAATGAATTTAATTTTTATCAATCAGATAATTACCGTCACATTTTGTATACTAACAGTCATACAAACATCATCAGGTGATTCAACTTCTAAAATCACTGTTTCATAATTCTTATCATCATTAATTTCCAATTCTTTTATTGTTAAATTTGTTGTAAAATTATAATAAAAAAATCTCGGTTCACTTGGTGTTATTGTAAAATTATAATGTATTGATGGTTTTATAAAGAAATTCACTTCATAATTAACATAAATATTAAATGTTATATTAATTAATGAATTTGTTGTTATCATTAATATTGGATTATAAATTTGTTGTTGTTCATCATCATTTGTTATTAAATCATAACATAGTGTCCTTGATGTTTGATTAAATATTTTTAAACCAGAATCACTTTCAATAATTAATGGTAATTGCCATGATAATAATTGTTGTGGTTGTCTAGCAACAATCATCAATGGTGCTATAATTTTTGCATTATCACTTGTTATTTTTACACGTGCTGGTGATTCTTTTATCTAAAATTATAAATTAATTACTAATTAAATTATTAATTGATAAATTAAAAAAAAAATTACAATTTTTGGGGTGAATTGTAAGATATATTCAATACTTTGATTTATATTCAATTGATAATCTTCATCATAATTTAATGTTTGTATAATTGGTGTGAAATTAACACAATCATTCACTAAACTTATAATTATTAATAAATAATAAAACATAATTAATTATAAAGTAATTAAAACGGAAGAAAAGTACATATTTTTGGAGGTTAGTTAGATGTTAAAGCAAGTAACGGCATCTATTATCAAATTTATCAAATAAAAATCAAAGTTGGTAGTAGTCATAGTCTAAAAATAAATTTACTAAATGGGTACAATTGCGCAAGCGTACCAACATTGATTTGTGTAAATATTATTTGATCAATAATAGAAAATTTCAGTGTGTTTTCTAATCAAATTTCCATTTAAAAAACAGAAGAAAACTTAATAATAATGGCCGATGAGAATATTTTCTTATTTGTACCAAATATTATCGGTATAAATTTTGAATTAAATTAATTAATTTAATTTTAATTAAATTTATCTTATAGGTTATGGCCGTATTTTTTTAGCTTTAATTGCATTCTATTATATGCCAACTAATTATATTATTGCTAGTTCCTGTTATATGATTTCAGCATTATTGGATGCTTTTGATGGACATGCTGCAAGGTTTCTTTAATTTTTCACATTAATTAATTAATTGGATTAATTAATTAGAGAATATTTTTAGACATTTTAATCAAAGTACAAAATTTGGTGCAATGTTGGATCAATTAACTGATCGTTGTGGTACAATGGGTTTATGTGCTGTTTTAGGACATTTCTATCCCAAATATATATTTTGGTTTATAATTTCAATGTGTATTGATATCGCTTGCCATTGGATTTATTTACATTCGTATGTTTATTTATTTATTTATAATAAATGTGAGTTTAATGCTTTTTTTTAGGTCGATATTACAAGGCAAGACTAGTCATAAATATATTGATATGTCTGAAAATCCTTTAATGAGATTATATTACACTAATCGTACTGTATTGTTTTGGATGTGTATGGGTAATGAGGCATTCTATGCTTCATTGTATTTATTGCATTTCACTGAAGGACCTTTATGTAATTGTTTTTCTTTTTTTCTGTTATACTAGATGATTCACGTAAGGCTTAAAGTTCTTGTGGTAATTCCTACTTGTTGGCGATTTGAGGAATATTTCAAAATTAGGGCTTCGTAGCTAGTTTTTTGAGCATCTTCTCGATGAGCCATAAGGTTCTAGTTTTGCTCAAAAGTTCTCTGTGGACTACCCTACAAATTTTTCAAACATTTTCTCCAATCTCGCCAAATATAATGGCAATTATCTTGAGAATTTTTCGTCTTTTATGAATCATAAATTGGAATAGAAGATAATATTGTGAATCGTTTATAGTTTTAGGTATATCAATAATACGAATATTTTTATATTTATCAACTCCGATAGCTATTGCTAAATCAGCAATATCAATACTGCATTGCTATGTTGCATCAAAGAATCTGGCAATAATCGATGTGAATGAACGTAAAGCTGCCGGCATTACTAAAAATAAATAATTTTTAAAATTACTTACCACAAAAAAAAATTGTGTAAATTTAACTATTGTTGTAATATCTATCACCCCTCAACCCCCATAATCGATATATGTAAGTAGTTGTTATTAATTCAAATAAATTCTGTTTGTTTAATCCCTAATTAATATTTTAATTACATGACTTTTTGTTGTTAATTATCACACATAGAATGTTGTTGAATTAGTTTTAATTGGAATATTATTAGTTGTCTCTTCAGCTTCAGCTAAAATCTTCAATAATTCTAGGCGTGCTTTCGTGCTCAACCAAACCATGAAAACAACAGCAATTATCAACTGAAAATTGAGAGATATGATTATCAAATCAAAGGTTAAACTTGAAGAAAATCAATAAAAACAACCTGTAAAGTGATGAAAAGATAAGTTATGGATCCGATTGGTGATTGGTTGTTTTGTAATACATCGTGCATCGATCGTAATGTTGTTCCAACGTAAACGCCAACAATTTGTGCCGGTAATAAGCCCAACATTGAGGCTAAATGGTAGACTTTTGTACCAACATTACTCAACTACAATTTAAAAATTATTATCTAACATTAAGTAATATCAAAATTAAATTTTACAGCAAATATCGTGTTTTGTAAACCAAATGGTATCGGTGTTAATCGTGCACAGAAGATGATTTTAAATGATAATGGTCCATTGATAACACGCATAATTGCTTGTGCTGTTTCGTTTTGTATAAAACGATAAATTGTATGATGACGACTTAATAATTTTAATAAATTATTTGTTAATAATAAACTAAAATTAACACAAATTATTGTTAATATTATACCATTGATTAATCCAAATAGATAACCAACGGTTACAATTAATAATATATAACCAATACTTATTGGTAATGAAACTATAATAAATAATATGACTAGAACAATAATTATAATTAAATCATCTTGATCTTCTAACCATATTAATATCAATTTTATATAAGTTTTTAATAATAAAATAATCAAACATGTTATTATTATTGTTAATAAAATTGCAATTATTCGCCATATAGATAAATAGTAGAATTTCAATTTAAAACATTTGTTGTTTGTCACATTTGAATCAATCATAATTTTAACAAATTAATGATTTTTTTTTTTTTCAATAATAATTAATTACACATCAATCATTATCGTTGACAATTAAAAACTGAAATTTTAAATGTTTAATTAAAAAAAAATTAGAAACAAAATCACATAACCTCAAACTGTTTTCTAGGGAATTTCCATTTGTATTAGTGATATTCAGTTGTAAGATTTTCAAATTTATTTTATATATCGTTTTATAATTTTGAAATGAATGTTTTCTTCTATTTCCTGTATATTTTTTGAATAATTTGATTATAATTATTAATATATTATTATCAATAATTGTAGGAATTTTTTTATAACTATTATTTATATCATTTATTGGTTTTTAAGATTTACCGCCAAATCAGTTATTGGTGGCGACCCCTAATTTCAATAATACAATCGAATAAACCGCTATGTTTTATGAAAATTTTTCGATTTTGTATTAGGAACGTATGAATTGATTGGAGGTCTTCTTAAGCGACAGAGCGATAGCATCGGAGAATGTTCACTTTAAAACTGCGCAAGCGGCAAACAGCGGTAACATTAAAGAAAGTTCATTAGTACTTTAATAATTTGTATGCAACACGCAATACTGTAATGTTTAAGAAGTTGCTTAAATATGTTATATTATTAATTTAGCGACTATTTTTAATATATTTTACGCTTAAAATCTATTCTTATTAATATTTTTAGATAATTCTAACATTTCTGCGTGATATTTGATCATATAATAAAGGAAAAATGAGTTTCTTACGAAAGACAACTTTAGTTACAGAGTTATAAATTTAACAAATTTTTTTCAATAATTATCAATAATTATAACCATATGCTACAATTATTTGTATAATTTCCTCTCTTCTCTTAATAATTATTTATTAATTCTAAAATTTTACAATTACTTTGTGATATTCAGAACATTTATAGCGCTATCTCTTGACAACTATCTGAAATAATAAAATAATAACAATAATAATAATCCAATATGAAGAATGATAATGTTTGATGAAAATTTCTCGATTTTGTATTAGGAATGTATGAATTGAGTAAGGTATTTTATAACTAATACAATATCATTGCGCAGAAGGCACATGGCGATAGCATATGAGAAGGTTCACTTAATTAGTGCGCACACGTAAATTAGAGATATTATTGAAGAAAGTTCATTGAAAATTTGTTTATTAGTATGCAACAAACAATACACATGTGATATTTAAAAGTTGCCTATATACAATTGATAATTTATCAAAATATGATGTATTCTGCAACTGTTTTTATTGGCATGATTGATTAACTTGAACGCTTATTGATGAATTTCAAATACGTCAAATATCCAAAAATCAATTTAATTAAGGCAAACTATAAATAAATTACTTGGACAACTATCAATAATCACAACAATGTAAAACAACAATTATTGCAATGTTTTTTTTAAAGATAGAATAATAATTATAAAATTATACAAATACTAATTGTAAATATAGAATTACTAACATTTGACAATGCAAATAACCTAAATTAAGCATAAAGAATAATTTTATTTTAAAATCAATAAAGAATTACCATGAATTACTTTGTCGACGTTTGACAGTTGTCTTTTGAATTAAGATGATAAAAATGCAACAAATTTTGAAAATTAAATAGCACTAGTTACTGAGGAATACTGAAAAAGTACTTTAATATTTGTTAAACACTTTCTTTATTATAGAAACAATGCTATTGTCAAACGCAAAGTTGAAAAATTTGATAATAATAATAGAAGGCAACGTAACAACAATAAAATCATTCAATAATGTTAATAAAGATAGATTTTAAATACGAAATATATCAAAAATAATCATTAAATAATATATTTATAGACAATTTTTTGAACACATGTGTATTGTGTGCTGCATACAAATAAAATACTATAACGTTTAATCTTCTCTTATGGTATTGTTAGATTGGGCATGCGCAGTAATTAAAGTTAGCTTTCTTTCTCGTTATCGTTCTTTTTATTCCGGGGCAATGGTTATAAAAGACCTTTAATACATTGATACATTCCTAATATAAAATCGAAAATTTTTCAACAAACATGGCGGATTCTTTGTAAATCTGCTTATCATTACTGTTATTATTTTATGATTGCACAACGTCCTCAATAGATAACGCTTTTAATTGGTAATATTACAAATTCTAGAATTATGTAAAAAAAAATACTAATAGAAATAATTAATGTACACAATTATACTAATTGACAAATTATTGAAAGAATATTGTACCGAAGTTGTACGTCAATTATTCCCTTTCTAACAATTTTGTTGTTTCAACAGTTGGTATTGATTGGCGGTAAATTTAAAAGAAAAAAAAACCATAAATTTGTGAAGTTTCTATTTATTTGAGAACATAAGTGTGAATATACAATCGTTTGTCAGTGTTTTTTTTTTTTTTTAATTTCGTGAGTAATTGCAGATAATATTTCTTCGTTTTTTTTCTTCTTCAAATTTTAAACAAAACAAGTCTTAATTGCTTTCAGAAATATCACGCACACTATCAATTAATTGTAAAGTTTACGATACATAAAATAGAAAATTCATTTTTCCATCAATTCTTTTTTTTGGTTATTACAAAACAAAGAAAAGATAAACGAAGAGACAACGAAACAACTAAAAAAAGTCCTACAATAATATTATCAATATATAAATACACATATATCTAAATAAAACTATTTCACAGATTTCTTTATCGAATTCTTCTATAATAATTATCAAATTTTTAATTAATCATCACCATTTTTCACTTTTTTTTTCTTTCTTCATCATCATTTAAATTTCTGTTCCACATTAGAAAATAATCGAAAAATCCCTTTAAATATATTTATACTTATAATATTTATAACTATAGTACAATCACTTGCATTATTTTCTCTTAATTTTGTTTTTACACATATAATTTTGTGGTAAATTCAACTGCAAATCAATCTCTTTATCAATCAAATATTTTTTCTTTTCTTTTTTTTTTAAAAAAAAACACAAGAAATAATTCTTATCAATACTAATATTAGCTTTTGAGGCCCTGTGTTTTTACCTTCTAATAATTAATCAGACTTTGTTGTTTTTCGCCAAAAATCAATAATAATAATAATAATAAAGATGAAATAATTTAAAACGTCACTTCTTCCGTCTTCTCAGCATCTGATGATAATGCTTCAATGAGTGCATCAACACAATTCTTTGGTATTAAAGTACCTAAAATTATAATTTTATTAATAATTATTACTACATACATACTTACAAATTAAATTAAATCAAATCAATTATTTACTTACCAACAATCTTTAAATCATCTCTAGTCCTTAATCGTACCACTTGCATTTTATTATTATGTGAACCATTTTTATTTGCTAATACATTTTCAACACGACTCCATACTGATAATACTGAACCAGATACAACATTATATGTACGTCGTCTTAAACCAACTTCACAATCATGTCCCATATTAACATTACGACAATTACCACGCCAATATGCATGTGAACATGTATTAACAGATGAATCATATTGTGATATCCATGCTTCTTCAGCATCAGCAGATTCAACTTTTTTATATTTCTTTTCTAATTCAGCTAAACTTTCTTGACGAAATTGTAAACCAGTATTTGGACGATATACACTATACATTTGTTCTTTTTTTGATTCATTTTTTGTCTTTTTATTATTACCATTATCAGCAGCTACTGCTAATATTGCTGTATGTTTATTATTACGTATTTGATGTGATAAATAGAAACCTTCATGTTCACCACTTAATTCAGATAATTTATCTAATGCTTCTGGCCATGACATACCTCTTTCAACATGTACAGTATGTAATTCAGTTGGTGCTGTACCAGTTGCATGTTTACGTAAAAATGTTACAGTACGTACACGTTTAACAACTTCACCACCAGCACCTAAATCTAATATACCTAAATCAAAACGTCCTGTACGTTTTGCTTGTATAATAATTGCATCTAATGTATCAGTAAAATAACGAAATAAACGATTTTGTAATTCAACTGGCATACCAAGTATACGATTAAGGAACTTTGACATATTATTATAATCTTTATCTAATGATAATACACCAGGCATTGATTCACTATTAACAATTAAACCAACACCAACTAATGCTGCAGCAATATCTTTAAAAAAATCACCTTTATAATCTTTTGGTGGTGATACTAATGGTGTTTCATAACCCATTATTGCTTTCATTGTTGTTTCTAATGCTGTTCTACCATATTTATTATCAATATTAAATTGACTTAAATCACGTGTTTCAGTTGCACGTCGATCACCATGTGTTAATGCACCTAAACTTTCTAAACGTTTTGCAACAATTGATGCAAAACGACGTTCACCAGCTAAATCAGATATTAAAAATATATATTCAGGTGCATTCACTTGATTACTACGATGTGTACGTCCAAATTGTTGTATAGCACGATCAGCTGACCATGGTAATTCTAATGTTATATGTACGCGTCTACGTTGATTTTTAACACGTCTATCACTTTGTAATGATATACCACTACTTGCTGCTTCTGATATTATTGCAACATCTTTTTCACCATCCATAAAACGTTGTTTTTCTGTTAAATTTAATGTTTCTAATGGTACATCAACTTCACTACGACTTTCATATTGTATACCACCATCTTCTGTTTGTACAACACGTCCTTTACGTCCAGTCATTTCAGCAACATTCTCTGGACCACCTAATTCATCAATTAATTGATCTAATGTATTTGGTGGTAATTTATCACCTAAACGTTCAATTTTTTGTAATAATTCTTCTTTCATACTACATGCACGTTCAATTGCATCCATTGGTGGTGCAACATTTAATTGTTGTCTATTATCAATTGTTGTTGTTGTTGTATTACCATTATCTAATTTCGTTGCTGTTGTTATTTTATTTTGTTGTTTCTGTTGTAATAACATTGATGATAATTTATCTTGTGTTGATTGTCTTTTCTTTGGTAATGATTTCTTTTGTTTTTTACCTTTCTTTTTATTACGACTCCATGGATCATTATCTGAATCACTATCTGAATTAAATGGATTAAAATCACTTGATAAATTTGAATCAGAATGTTCTTCAGATATTTCACTTTCATTATTTGACATTTGAAATTCTGAATCGGAACTTTTTACTGAGTCATTATCTGACTCAATATCAGAAGTTGACCACTTATTACGTTTCACTGCACGTACTGCCGCTTGTCTCACTATAATAATAATAATAAAAAGAAAATTATACAATTTATTATACAAAAAAATAAATAAAAATAAAGTAATAATAATTACTTTTCCTTTTTCCTGTAGAACTACCTTCATCATTACCATTAATTAAATTATTATTATTATTATTATTAATTATACCACCACTATTTAATAAATTCTTTTTTGGTAAATCTAAACCTAATAAACGTTGTATACGATTACGATCTGGTGCTGGAAAATGTTTTTCAACTAATGTTTGAAATACACCTTTTGCTGTTGATACAAAATCAGTTAATTCACCATCATCACGTTCTAATTGTTCTAATGTTCTTGCTTCACCAGTACTTTGTAAACCAATAACAACACATTTACCACATTTTATTGCTTCATGTGCAACAGCAACAGCATGTGGTACTTTTGCTGCTATACATAAATATTTAAAAAACCGTTGATGTGATGACCAAAATTGTCCCCACATTGTTTTTCTCATACGATTTTCAGCATCAATTAATTCAGCAGCTTCATGAAATTTTTGCATAGCTTCTACCCATAATTTAACACTTGAATCATAAATTTTTTCAAAATCTTTTGTTATTGGTACTTCTTCAATTTTAAATGCAACACCATGAAAACTTAATTGTCTTGCTATATACATACCACGTAATTTCATATCCATTGCAACAATTTCCATTGCACCAACACCACGTTTTTCAACAGCTGATATAAAATCAGCAAATTCTTTAAATGGTGTACCTTCACCCCACATACCTAAACGTACCATATATGCCATATTACGTGGTTCTGATGCACCAGTTGCTGATGCATATATAACACGTGCTTTTGGTAATTTATTTTGTAATTCTAATACAGTTAAACCGGTTTTTGTTGGTTTTGATGAACCAACTGGACATAAATTCTTAGCACGATGACATTCATCAAATATAATTAAACCATCAAAATCTGTACCACACCATTGTAATAATTGTTTTAATCTTGATTTATATTTACCACCAGCTGAATTACTTTCACCAATTAATGCTGAATATGTACTAAATATAACACCTTTTTTTACATTACCATTTATAGCTGATGATATTTTTGCATATTTAAATTTATTTAATGGATGTACATCAATTTTACCAGCACCAATATCACGTAAATCACGTTCAGCATCATATTTTAAATCATTTGATACAGATATCCATATAGCACGTTTACGTCCTTTTAAATAATTTTCATAAATTATACCAGCAATTGTACGTCCTTTACCAACACCAGCACCATCACCAATTAAAAACCCAGCTCTACTACCATCTGGTAATATATGTTCATGTGCTTGTGATGCATATGTTATACTTTCTAATTGTAATGCTGATAATGCACCACTTTTTATTGTATCATCTGGTATTGATAATTTATACCATACATCAACTGGTGATACTGATGATAATGATGCAGTTTCAACAACTGGATCTGGATGTTTTTTACCTAATTTTAATTTTGATGGCATATAATCAGCATATGTTTCAGCAACACCTAGTTCTTCATCTTCAACTTCTTCATCTTCTTGATGATGATGAATTGGTTTTGTTGTTGCAGCAGCATTCATCCACATTGATGCTACAGCTTTATTACTTAATTGATTTGCCCATGGTGGTATATTTGCTGGATTTGAATATAATAATGCTGATAAATTTTGTAAAAATGGATTTTGCATATATGGACTATTCATACCCAATGCTGCCATTTCCACTAAAAATTTAAAAAAATAATAAAAATAAAATAGAATTGATGTATAATTTAGACAGAAAAAAAAATCTATTAAAACATGCGCTAATTCATTTAAATTTTTAGAAAATAAAGCTTAATATAGTGTAGGGTAGTTGTAAAAAAATACACCCCTAAATTAACGCTAACTCTTGAAAACTATCAAGACATTAGTGAAATTTTTGAAACCATCAATTTCATAAATTTTTCAAGAATTACCACACTTTTTCTACGACTATACATAAATACAAAAATTGTTAATTATTTACTACTAATACTACTTAATTAAAATAATAATAATCAGAGCTGTCAGGGTTTTAAATATGTATTTAAATCATTTTTTTCGACTTCATTCATTTTTGTGACTCATTATGTTCGTTACTTATTTAAATAAGTCAGTACAAAAGACCTTAATCGTTCATGGATGATTTAAGTTTCTTGAAAAAGATTTAAATCGAAAATAAAAAATGGTTTCTAATTCAAATCATTTCAAATTATGTGAAGAATAAACAAGATTTTAATCAAAGACAATTATGCATTTAAAATTGACTTCAAATTTTCATAAAAAACGTTTGTAAGAAAAGACTTAAGAGTCATTAAATCATTTTGATAAGCGTCTTCAGGATTAAATTATTCTAATACCAAAAATATAAATGACTTAAGTAATTTGTATCTCAGAATTGACTTGTGATTTATAATTCAAGTATTCTCGAAAAAACTTGTGACAGCTCTGCTGATAATAATAATAATGGAAATAAAGCGATAATTTTGTTTATTTACACAAGATCGAAATCATGCTGCTTCTATAATTGTTACAATAATTACAATAATAAGAAGAGAATGGCAAGAAGGAGGTAGGAAAAACAAAAATGTTGATTTTTATATTTAATCAACACTTACTCTGCTGTAGAAATTGTGCAGCGTTGAAACCACCAGGTCCTGAGGGTGGAAACATTGAACCACCCATAGGGCCCCCTAAACTACTGAGCATACTAGCCATAGCGGCTACATTGCCCATATTGTATGGGGTACCCACTGTTTTGTACGCAAAAAACAAACAAATAAAAACAACAACTATACATACATATTAACAAATAAACAAAAAACTAGACTAGATTTTATCAATTTTTTTTAAATACCGCAAATTTATTACAATAATGTATCCCATTATTTGAATTAATTAAACCCTCAAAAAAACAAAAACAAAAAAATATACTCACTAGCTGAATTCCTCATCATATCATAAGCATTACCAGTAGTACCACTACCACTAATTGGTAAATTTTGTGCCATTTTACTATTTTGTCCAATAAAATGATTCATTTGTGGTAATTTCATTTCATTCTTTATCAATGTATCTTCTTGTTTGAATTTATTCTCACGTGTCTCTTGAATTGCAGCAGCTGCCGCCAAATCTTTACCACCTCCTACAACAAAAACCATTTTTTTTTTAAATTTGTCTTTGATTAAAAAAAAAACAACAAAGAACAAACCTGGTACTTCGATTTTGTCTGGATCTTCATCTTCATCGAAATCACTACCTGATAAATTATCAATTTCATCATCCATTTTTGTTAATTTTTTTCAACCCCTTTTATTATCTTCGAAATTGATTTATTACTTATTTAATACTTGTTTAACCCTCGTTTGTTGCAATCTTTAAATATTCAGACAATTACCTGTAATAATTAATGAAAAATAATTCATTAATATTGCACGAAATGACTATAATATGTATAGCTGGATAGTATATGGATATAAGGGGGTAAATTTTTATTTTCTAGCAAATATGGCGTAAACCAACGCCCTAATATTATCAAATAAACCTAAAATACAATTTAAACAATTACAATTATTGATAAATAGATGAAATAAGAGATGTTGTATTTTTTTGTTGGTTATGAATTTTTAACAAGACATATCATTGGGAAAAAAACGCAATATTAAAAAAAACTATAAAAATGCGATAAAAAAACATAAAAACTACAAAATCTAATTGAGATTTGTATGAATTAACACCGATTTCATTACGAAATTATCAACGAAAAAAATAAAAATAAATAACAAAAGACAAACAAAGTTGGCTATGTTGAAGACATGGTGAAAAAATTGACAGTCGGGTATTTTTTTCACCTTATTTTAATTCAACACAATCCAACTATATTCTAAATAGTTTTATAAACAATATAAATTTAATTTTAATATAAATTAATTAATTATAAATAATTACTTACGATTTAATTAAAAAAATCGCGGCATAATTCAATTTTGATACATACATGAACACATCCGTCTATACACTGGTAGAGATAGACAACTGAGACAACTGAAACGCCATTACCCAGAATGCTCTGTACTACCAACTACCAACATTGATTTCTCATTGTTACTAAAAGATTGTACAAAAATCACCAAAATCTTAGGGACTTTTTCTATACAATATTGATTTTCTATAGATGTCGCTAGTGGGTATTTAGGAATTTTTATCTGGTTTTTTATAACCTCAAAAAAAAAATTGTGGTGATACATGATAAAAAAGAACAACGCAAAAGCCGGTTATTGTTTGATTTCAAGTTAACGGTTTTTATTATTTGGTAATTTCTTTAATTTAATTAATATTTTAATTAAATAATTGATTGATTTTAGGTAAAATGTGGCCAGAGGTGGAACGTGTTAAAATCGAGAATCGTCACGAATTAATTTTATTTGGTAATGAGATTAAAGAACGTGTTGATAAGAATGGTTTAGATTTAGAAATATTCAATTTAACAATGTTGAATTATTTAAATTTACATGATATTAATTTAAAACAATTACCTGATAAGATTGCACAATTAATTAATTTACAATCATTGGTTTTACATACAAATCAATTAAATGATTTTAATTATCATATAACAGAATTAACAAAATTAAAATTATTGGATTTATCAAGAAATCAATTAATTACAATACCTGATAATATTAATAATTTAATAAATTTAACAAGTTTAATATTAACAAATAATCAAATACAACAATTTCCAAAATTAATAAAAACAAATAAATTAACAGTAATTGATTTAAGTAATAATAAATTAATGAAATTTCCTGATTTATGTTATGATGAATTAATTAATTTATCTGAAATACGTTTATGTTCAAATTTAATTGATGATATACCTAATAATATATCAGTATTACCATCATTAAAAATACTCGAATTGACAAATAATCAAATCAAACAATTACCAGGAGAATTGGCCGATTGTTCCAAATTAAAAAGTAATTTATCACATTTTAATTAGTGAGAATATGGGTTGTTTTTATGTTCTATAACCCCTATTCTTAACTAACTTATATTTATTTATTAATTAACAAAAAATAATTGATTTTAGCGTTAAATTTGAAGAATAATCCAATAAATGATCGTCGTTTATTGAAATTAATCGAACAATGTCGTACAAAACAAATCATTGATTATATTAAACAACATTGTAAAAAAACTACAACAACCAATGAAAAGAAAATAAAGACTAACAATGATAATGATAAAAAACAAACAATTAATGATGATATTGTTTATAAATATCAATTATTTATAAAAACTACATCAAATAATGATAATTTTAAAATAATTATCGATGATAGTGTTAAAAATATACGTGAATATTTCATTGGTTGTATAATAAATAATATAAATTTTGATGAGATTAAATTTAAAAAATTCATACAATTACAAAATAAATTACATGAAACTGTTTGTAATAAACGTAATAATGCAACAATAGCTACACATGATTTCAATAAATTCGTACGTATCTTCAATTTAATTAAATTTATTTAATTATAATTCGTTTTTTTTATTTATTTATTTTTTAGATGAATGGTGATTTGATTTACACAACACAATCACCGGATTGTTTAAAAATTCAACCATTAAATCGTACAAATGAATTATTAGCAATTGATCTATTTAAACAATTACAAAATGAAGCTAATAATTTACGTAAAGAAAAAAAACGTAATACATATTCAGGTATACATAAATATTTATATTTATTAGAAGGTAAAACAAAATTTCCATGTTTATTAAATAATAATAATAATAATGTATTATCATTACCACCGATAACAAATAGTGATTTAACTAAAATAACATTAGATACAAAAAGGATTTTTGTTGAAATTACATCAAGTATATCAATGGATTTATGTAAAATGACAATGGAACAATTTATAAAAGAATCAATTTATTTATTTGATAATAATAATGATAATGATAATAATAAACAATTTGAAATTGAACAAGTACGTACTTATGATCGTAGTGGTAATTTAAAAGTTTGTTATCCATCAAAAGTTGATTTAAATTTTCATCCAACCGGTGATATTAAAGTTATAAGAAGTTAATAATTTACTCAATTGTTTCTAATTAACAAGGAATTCAATAAATAATTTGATTAAGCAATTTTATTTATTAAAATCAAATCCTTTATGCTAAAATTTAAAAAAAAAGCGCCCAATTTGTAAGTATTAACATGTCCACAAGGTGGCGCCACTATAGTTTATTCGTCTTTTTTTTTTGTAAATTATTGTTTTTCCCCGACATTTTTATCATTGTTGTTTTAACTAATTGTTCTAATAATTTTTATAATTAATTATTTAACTTAATTAATTAATTACGTACCTTAATATTGAGAGGAAATTTTTAGGAACAAAATTAGAGTTTACTTGATTTTTAAATTGGTAACAATTTGATTGGTTGAAATCTTGGTTGTGGTTGAGGTTACAATCTTACAGTGACCTATTAAAAATGAATTATACTACAAATTTGATTTTAATTCTCTTGAATTATATAAATTAATTACTCTTTTAATAAATAATTTAGTTAAATTAATGTGAGAATTACAGATTGAAATAAATTAAAAATTTGTTCAAAATTATAATTTTGTCAATGTTGGTTAGGTGGCGTCTACAAGAAATCTGATTTAAAGTCCCTAGATATATCTAGGGACTTTAATCTGATTGATTCAAATATTTACAGTGGTTAAAGTTACAAGTCTTCCCTAATATCATGATTGATTTTATTTCGAATTTTATCAAGTATTAGTATCAATAATTATTTAATTAAATTGTTGATTTGAAATAATTTAATTTAAATCAATTTAGAAAAAAATATGAATGTAAATTGTAAGTATTTCTATGTAATACAAAAGTGAAGTCTGCGCTACAAATATCTTAGCTCAAATTAATTCTAATGCTGCGCGCTCATTATCACTAACGTGTTTAAGCTGTGCGCACACTGTTTCGTTTACGATTGTTACGTTATAATTTATGTAAAAAACATAGAAAATGATAATAATTACAGTAGTGTTGTAGGGTGAATTGTTTAAATTATAACTAATTGATATATTTATTAATTTATCTAATAATATATTGATTTGTTTTGTATTTAATTAGGAAATATTTCATCAATTGGTACATGATTGAATAATCCTGTCATTTCTGTTCTTATAATTGTAGCAACTAATTCTTCATAACCACTTTGTACATCCTCAAAGACTTCACGCCAATTTTCATTCAAAACTTTATTAATATTATCACCCAATACTTTATTACCATCAAATAAATTATCTAATTGAAAATGTACTTTATCCATTTTTAATGTTACTTTAATATTAGTAACATTATAATATTTCTTATTATTTTTTTCATTTTCATTAAAATCAATCCAAATTTTCATATTTAAATTGTCTACAAATTAAATTTTGTTTAATTTAAACAATTATTTATTAATTGTTTAAAATAATTAACTTACCAAGTATAAATTGGAATTTTCCATTACCTTTAATTGGTAATATTAATAATTGACCATTGACATCATATTCACCATTCAATTCAGTTACCGGTACATTTCCAGTTAGTAACAATTGTTTCTTATCAAAGTCCATACTGTGTAGATTAAATGACGAAAATGACTTGTTTAATATTCATAAGAATTGTAAATAAATCTGTCAAAAAGAAAACTTACTTTACTGTTTCCAATTTAATTGATTTTAATCCAATTATTTTCATATTTTTATAATTCTGATTGAAATTTACTGTTCCTTTATTGCCTGGGCTTACATGGAATTGTTCAACAAAAAATGGATCCAATGTAACGCTACCTAATGATGGAATTGGTTGATTGAAATATTGCAATGAATCCATGATAGCTTCTTTTAAACATTGTTGAAAATTTGCATCTTGACGATGGCAAGTCTTGAACCAACTTGCTACATGAAAATGATTAATTTAAAAAAAAAAATTTAATAAAAAACAAGAAAAAAAACCATATTAAACTTACGTAATTTAGCTGAAATTGCTAAACCACAAAATATTAAATTCAAAATTAATAAAATCATCGATTTCATGATTTTTATTTGAATGAAATGATTGAACTCTTCTAGAAATTATAAATGATTATGGCCCGGTGCACACATACGTGTTTTTAAGCAGCGGCGGCGCTGCGTGCACGGAAATGCGGTTGAAGATACATTGCGTCAAATGAGAAACTACACACATCGCTCCGTGCACGCATCTTTGCCGCACGTTCATTTTGCGGTCGTTTTGCGCCGCATCTCCCTAGAGCACCGCTGCGGCACCGCACACGCATTTGCAGTCTTCTATTACCTTAATTTTATCACTCATTTTCGCAGCAAGATCGTCAAATGATTCCACACTCATTCTTAAATAATTGAAAAACTTATCTCAATTTTCACGTAAATCTGCAAAACTTGTATAAAATTGACCTCTAGTAAGTCTCAAATCCGTAAATGGATGTACCCAAAAACGTCTTTTATGTTTTAAAGTGTATTTTTTATAAATAAAATAAGTAAAAATCATTCTCTTCCGCCGATAAGCCTCCATTCTTAAATAGTTTATCAACATACTAACGTGATTTAGTTATAAATTGTTTCGTACAAATAGCGGTGCCGCATCTAGTAAGAACATGTGTGTACTCGAATGGATACGTGCACGCAGCGGCGCCGCTGCTTAAAAACACGTATGTGCATGTGCACCGGGCCTATAACATTGTTTCGATTAACTTTTATAATACTTGATAATTGCAGTTTTTAATGTATTATTAAACTAGTTTTCTTGTTTTTATGTACTTTTAAAAAGTGTGGATACAAATTTCAAGGATATATTGTAAGTACACACTACAGTAAAATCAATAATTTTATTTTATTTTTTTTTCTAATTAAACAAAACAGAACGGAGAACGGTATATAATTGGCTTTTTGTTCTAATTTACCTATTAAAACGTCATTACCGTGTATAAATTGAACAATTCTCCATAGATGGCGTGTTTTCCACCTTGTATATTACAGTCACTAAATATATACAGTACCGCAAATGACCGCCATTTTGGATCAAAATTTATGGGGACATTTGAATTTTAAACTATAAGTTGGTGACATTGAGAAGTAGAATTTAAAATCAAGATATCTGACTCCATGACAGATTATTACAAATGCCGTCATCTAATATTAATGTATTTAGTAATTAATTAATATTACTTCCATATCATTTATCAATTTTAATTTTTATCTACGACTTATACATAAAGTGATCATTATATTTGTGGTTTTTGTAATATAATGACCTACTTTATATCCCTAGGGAGATAAAGTAAATGAATATCCCTCTCATCAGCCAATCAGAAAATAGTATTTTAATTATAATTTCCGTCAAATGTAAACAAACCATGGTAACGATAAAAATAATTAACAATAGTTTCAACAAGTAGGCCTAAAGTGGGCGTTTTCATGCAATTTTGAATAAAATGTCATTTAATTCTTCTGAAATTTCGAACAAATACTTATTGTTAGTTGTGAGAATATCCGTTGTATTTACAATGGAAAGTGATAAAGAAGATAATTTTAGTACTAGATAACACTTTCTATTAAATGTAAAAAACCATGGTAACGACAAAAAATGAATAACAGTTTCAACAAACAGTTGTAAATAAGTGTCAATTTTTTGTGCGATTTTTGAATCGAAAATGATAAAGAAGGTAAATATTCTTGTACACTATCAGTACCTGTACAATTAGAAATAAGTTGTAGATAAAGTATAGTATACAACTCGCTTATAATGAATGCTAATTATAACCTCGAATGATTACAACACTCGCTCGCTACGCTCGCTTGTGTTGTAAACTTCATTCTCGGTAATAATAGCATATTCATTATAGACTCGTTGTATAATATACTATTCTTTTGTTTTTATTAAATTTTAATTTTGATTTTGTCATTTTAACAATTCTATTTGTCCAAGTACGGCAACCAGGCCGTCAGCGCACGCACGAATGCCGCCATTTTGGATCAAAAATTTGCTTTTCTTTTTCTTTCTCTCTCTCTCTAACACATTGGCCCATACAATTGCGGTACTGTGTATATTTAGTGACTGTACTTGTATATCAGACATTTAAACCGTATTTTCTATAGTAAAAATCTAGATGGTGCTGTAGTAGCATGTACATCTATGGTTTATTTTTGTTAATCATTGTTAAAGCGTTTCTTTATTTTTTTGAAAAATTCAAGTTATAATTTATAATAAGTTCTATAATTTATTCCACTTTATTTAAGAAGCTTTTTGCTTTTGTGACGTAATTGTTAATAATTTAGCGTAATTATCTTCATTATAATTCTTAATTATTGTAATGGAAATTTACAATAATATGGAAAATTTTCTTCTACATTGAACTATCAGAAATGTGTTTTTCATTGAGGAGTTTTTATAATTAGAGCGAAAGAAACCAAAATTCAGACATTCAAATAGATGAGGTATAATAAACAACCTCTCTTACTATAATTATATAAAAAAAAAAACATAATAGGGGGGTCCAACTAATATGGAAGGGGTACTCCTCTCAAGGTCGTCTTGACTGGGGAGATAACCAGGGTGCGCTGGCATCGCTTTATAGTCAGTAGCGTAATAACAAATTTTGAATCTCGTCTGAGAGCCTTAATAACAAATTCTCTATTACCCCAAAAACATTTTTTGCGACTCTATTGTAGATAAATTATCACATATTTCTCCTTTTACCTCTTTTTTACTCAATTTCTTGCGTCAACGCCCTCTTGTGCGACGCGGTGGCAAAAGAGAGTGTTGTTACGCCACTGTTTATAGCGCTATCCTTATTTAATGATTTAGTTCTAGCTATGTTTCCAGGGGGCGCTTAAGATGATTTAATTTCCTGTCTTCTGTCTTGTTTATTTTATAATAAAATCAGAACTAGACATAAACAAATCATGTGTTTAGAGGTAATTCTCCATATATATAATACTACCTACTATATTGCGTGTCGTGTATCCCAATCAATGGTTTTTGAGCTTGCATTTAGAACGAGAGGGAAATATCTTTTATAGAAAAACGTACCGGATTCTATTTCTTATGCGCAAGTGCAGAACCTATACCGCCAACAAATTTTCAAATTATATACAAATTGTATACAGTTCGTTTCACCTAAATTAAATATATTATGAATTTGTAATTATAATTGATACAAAATCATTATTTAGCATTTTAATAAGAATTTATATTTTTCTTACACTACTTTAAAAGCATTTTTTGGTTTACAACTGTTTTGGTTAAGAAATTATAAGCATTGGTTTCTGTGTTTTATTAGGAGAAGCACGATGTATATGCATTTGCTATAAATTCATGTGTTGCTATTGGCTGCTAATGAAGACAGGGAGGAGACTTTTCAGCAACGTTACGCGACAGACTTATACAAATTTACATTATAGAGCCATAGTTCTGTCTCAACTTAATTGCTGAAAAGATCAAGTCCCCCACGCTATATAGTAGTATTATATACCTATATGTAATTCTCTTTATTTTACATAGAAAATGGAAAAAAAGACTTCAAATTTTGCGTTTCTCTAAGGTATTTGTTTCAATTATTTCAAGTGAATTTTTTTATATAAAGGAAAATGTTAATTGTGATTAAATGTATTATGTGTGATTGGTGATTGCAGTGCATTATCTGTGAAGTTACAACTTTTCTATTTATCAGAATGTGTTATTTATGTAATGATTTTTTGAAAATTAACTAGATATAATGAATATTTAATTGCTTTAATATATTGTTTTAAATTTTAAACATGTTTTTATTTATTTTTCCCTTGATTTTTAAAACACACCTACTAAATACAGGTTTATAGATAAGAAGTAAATTTGAATTTCCCCCTAAAATTGAAAATGCCGCCATATTGGCAGGACCTACGTTAGCGCCCCCTGAACATATCCCCAGTCAACTAGGAGTAGTGGGAGCTTAAGAGTGGGAGGTCTATACTTGTCTATGATAGCGTTGAATGAATAATAGTATAGAAGATTTTTTTAAATTACACAAATGTAATCCAATAATATTGGCAAGCAAGTGCTGTCACCTATTTGTGAATGGCAATAATTAATTATTGAAACATATCATAAAGAAAACTACATGTTAGTTATCGTTTTACTCCTCGCCCTCCTCACCAGCGTAAATGACTGGGTATTTCAACGCTTTGTGTTTTGGTAATTTAATGCTTATCAACTTTGATAGTTGTATAAAAAAATATAAACAAATATAATTATTTTTAAACCGGCGAATGAATAATAAATCTAGTAATAGAGCTTTATTATAAATTATAATACAAACCTATATTTGAAATTTAAATACAATTAAAAAGCACTATTTTTTAATGAAAAAATTATTTAAAAATAAAAATAAAAAAATGGCGATCATTTGTAATTTACATATGTATGTACATAATACATATACATAATATGTATGTTTAAATAAGACCTATTATCGAACTTTAGTATTTTCACTTGCAATTTGCAATTCATCAAAAAGTAGACTTTTCTCATATTTATAACAGTATTTTGGAAAACGAAAAGTTAAACCAATAATTCTAATAACATGGGGAAGGTGTACTGGAAAATATTAAAACGAAAGAGGAAAAACAATCTTCATTCATAAATTTATTCAAAAAACAAAGTACCTAAATAATAATCATAACAATAATAATAATCATAAAAATAATCGTAATAATATAATAATACCTAATTATAATTACAATAATGATAATTTGATAATATAAAAATTACTTCTCAATATTATTCATCATAGTTATTTTTATTTTGGAAAACCAAAAATTTTTTTTTAAATATTCAATGTCATTTTAATTAATCATCCCATATTTGACTATTTGAGAATGCATTTTTGGTTTTCCAAAATAAAAATAATTGATGAATAATAATGAAAACGACTGTAGTTTTAATCCAAGGTATATTTAATAAAATTAGGTAAATTGGTCATAATCAGTATCACGTCAAAAAGCTGTTACAGATTCCAACAAAGCACATCAAATTGTTTAAAGATTAAAATTCAAACTCATTTCGTAAATCGACGTAAATTTACCTAATTTTATTAAGTATACCTTGGATTAAAACTAGTTTTCATTATTGTTACAATTATTAATAAAAAATTATATTGTATTTATGCCGTGAACCACCTCTTCAGATCATTTTAGCAAAATTAGAGCCTCGTAACTCATTTGAAAGTTAGTCAATAAACGTTCGTTTTGGATTCGCCCAACATTGACTTTTTTCGTTTTTCTTCATTACATTCTTAGAAAAAATGCTAAGAATTCCCACCTATTCCAGAATAAAATTAAGAAAAATGAACAAAAATGTTGGGAGGGTCCACGTCGTTGTTTGACCACCTAATGAGCTACAAGATTCTAATTTTGCTGAAATGTTCTCTGGGGACCTCCCCTATAAATCCTTGAAATATTTTTTGAATCTATCTCTAAATTATGAGAGTTGCCATAAGAACTTTCGTCCGACGTGAATCACCCTGTATAGGTTAGAGGGGATGTATGCAATTGCTTTTTCAAATTTCGGGTCTACAATATAGAAAGTTCATACTTGACATAAATTATTAAAATAACAATAGTAATAATAATAATAAGAAGAAGAAAAAGAAGAAGACAGCATATTTATTTTCTTCTTTTATAAATAAATAACATATGTAGGTACATATGTAAATGATACGAATTATTCCTGTGAAATAAATTAATATTTTTGAACCGCAATTGAAGCGAAAATCGGAAGAAAACGTTATTTTTGAAAGAACAAAAACCGGAACTGAATCGATAATATTTTTTTAATTGAATGGGATCGAAAACCGGAATAAAACAACAGTAAAAATGTAAAAATCTCGACAATTTTTAGTCATTTATTTCTTTGTTTGTTATTTTTTAAAATATCGTTTATATCACGTACAAGTCAGTTGTTTCTAATGTTTATTGAATGCCAAGGATATTCTTTTAAAAGAACAAACATTGAACACAACCCAATATTTGTATTTTTTTCTACGTAAAATGACGCCCTCTTTTAGGCAATAGTGAATGTTGCTGTCTGCCATTATATTATTATCGCTTGGCGTATTTCGATGATCACGCCATCTGACGGTGGGAATATTTCTCCGTCTGTAATATTGTCTATCCTAACGGCCTCTGTCGGTTGGAATACTTTTTGGATTACACTTTTTAACACGGGGTCGACATGTCTATATATTATTCAGTCAACGATGATAGGCTATGCTTATATTTATATCAATATCCATTAGATGGCACAATTGTTTTCTTTTAAAAATCTTTAATATCTTAATTTTTTATTAAACAATCACTATATTTAATTCAATTACAATAAATTTACATTAATTACTATGTTGTATAATTTATCTTGTCATTATAAATAATAAATTTATTGATTAAACTTTATTAGAAAGTGGTGTCATCTAGTGATTTGTGTTCAGTGCAGAATCTGTAATATCAATCTAGTGACGTAATTCCCAATTAATTGTAGCAATAATTAATCTAATTAATTGATTAATTAAGTTACTTAAAGAAATTTAAAATTTTATACACCATTTATATATACTTAAAAAAATTAAAACATACATAAAATCAAACAAAATAAATGTGAAGGTAGTCTGTGTGTTGTTAAAGCAATAAATTTAAATAAAAACGTCCCCATATGGAGTTAAATTAATGAAACCGGAAGGAAGGAAGGTTATACCTATAGTTATGTTAATGATATTGATGGAAATAATAAATAAATTACCTTGACATTTATCATCTTTATTGTATTTTATATGCTTAAATTCGATTTTATTCCATTGTGAAGTTCAAGTAAATTTTTCTATATATAATAAGGTGTAATTAATTAATTAAATTAGAGGACGAGTAATTTAAATTTGGCGCTTTCGAATCTTATTGGTTGTCGTTTAGATAGACACGTGTACCAATCAGAGATCGCCAACGAAATAATTGAAATCTAGAATCCAAATCATAGTCGGCGGATTTTATTATCGTGAAAATTTTTTCAATTGTCAACGTGCTACCAAGTCTTCAATATTTTCGATAAGAAATCTATCAATTTTATAACAAATTTATTAAAAAAACATTAAAATGTAAGTAATTGTTTTTATTTTTTATTTTAATTTATTTAATAAATTGATGAATTTATAAATTTTTTATAATAGTATAACATAACCTCAAAAATTGTAGATTTGGTTGTATTTTTGGAAATAATCAATAAATTTACAAAATAACAATGGAATTTCAAGCAATTATATCAATAATAGTTTTATTGATAACAGTATTAAATGTTGATTGTTTAAAACCAGGCGATTGTGAAGGTATCCTATATTTCTTTTTTGTTTAATTAATTGTTAATGTTTTTTTTTTGTAGTTTGTATAAAGGTTTTAGATAAGTTCTCATCAAAACTCACTGATGATGTTAAAAAGGATCCCAAATTGATTGAAGCCGAATTCAAGAAATTCTGCAAGACTAGCAAGAATAAGGAGAATCGATTTGTATGTCTATACCATTATTGTGAATTATTTAATTAATTAATTAACAATATATCTGTTTTTTTAGTGTTATTATTTAGGTGGTTTAGAGGAGAGTGCAACAGGTATATTGGGTGAAATGTCGAAACCATTATCATGGTCAATGCCATCAGATAAAATTTGTGAAAAATTAAAAAAGAAAGATGCACAAATTTGTGAATTACGTTATGATGTTGAAATTGATTTGAAAACAGTTGATTTAAAGAAATTAAAAGTGCGTGATTTAAAGAAAATCATCAATGATTGGGGTGAAGATTGTCAAGGTTGTATTGAAAAAAGTGAATTTATACAAAGAATAGAAGAATTGAAGCCGATACATACTGAACTTTAAATTTAAGTTTAAATCAATTTCATGGACTGTTTTATTTATTTAAATATACATTAAATTGATTATCGGTGAGGAGTACACCTCCCATAAAAAAATAATAATTGAGAAGTAATCAGTGATTAAATTGTATAATTTTTTAGTTGAATTATAGCAATTTTAGATAAATGTATTTATATTTATAACAATAAAATAAGATTAATTGATTACAAGAAGGAATTTAGAAAAAAGCCCAATTATAAGATTCCGTATCACTGGTTCCATTTTAATTTATATTATGATTCAATTATATCGTACTAGATGTCGCTGAAAGTTTACAATCTTTAGAGTCCCTATAATAAGAGTCTGGCCAAAGCAGCCATTTTCTGTCACAACGCGTGGCGCCAAATTTGAAAATGTCAGAAATAGTTTGCACTTAGGCACCTAGAGCATGAACAAAATGAGATAAATACGCAGCAGTAACTTATCAGTAAAATGTGTTATTGAGGAATAAAAGTAAAAAGTCAAAAATTACCTATGTATTATTATTTCAAAACACTATGCATGGCCATGCTTTTACTATCCTTACAAATTCGGACTTTTGTCTTTCTTTTACAAGCAATTTTTAATCTAAAAGTAATAAATCTAGTAATTATTTCAGTTTTTAAATTATGACAGTTCAAAATATGATGAGCATCAACTACCATGTAATTACCGTTACTTACCACTTCGCGAACTTTTAAACAATATATTAACTTAGTTTATTCCAGAGAATAGTAAAATATTTGTACTTCTAACCGAAAATAACTTTAAAACATACAAAATCTTGTATTTCCCGCTCTCACATGTCAAATTGTGACAGAAAATGGCCGCACCAATGAAAACTTGACACTACATTGGCCAGACTCTTATTATCAAAGTCCGGATTTCGGCTCGCTACAGCGTGCCAGGCAAAACTAGTCTCTAGAAAAATTTTAATGTAGCGGATCGTAAATCTCCGCTACAACCACGTTGTTCTAACATAGGTTTGACCGTCAACAAAGCGAGCTGCTCTATACCGACCGTAAGCGAATGTTTAAAACCAGTAGACCATTTATAAAACTCATAGTGACTGAGCGACGTCATTGCTAAGACGCAGGTGTTTGATTTTAGACACGTTGCTATGGATACGGTTTCCCCTCTATTATTTTCTCAAAGCAACTCGTTTATGTTGATTCATATTCGAAAATAAATAAAATAATGTAAGTGAAAAAATTATCTACATATCTAAACTAATTTACTACACTTATTAAATATTAACAATGGAATTTTTTTTAAATTTAATTCATTATATTAGATGAAAAATTATTTGCATATGAAATAAAAAACCAACTACACCAATGGGTGTTTGACAGCGTTGAAATTATCATGGCAAAACTGTAGATCCGGACTTTACTTATTATAGGGACACTAACAATCGTTAAACAATCACAACCTAGATGGTGTTGTTTGCAATGTATAGTTGTGGTCATAAATTTTCTCTACCAATACGTCATTAATGACGTCAATGGTCTACCTACAGCTCCTTTATAAATACTAGCTGACTCGTCCACCATATTGGAGCCCAGTTAGACGCGCTAAACTTAAAGTACACGGAGTTCAAGCGAGTGATGACTTAATTTTTTTTTAAACAATTACATATATATAATTATGTATACCGCACAGTACTTTTACGAGAGCAATAGGTAGCACAACTTAAAAACTTGTGGCATTTCCAAAATAAGTACCATAATATTTTAGGTATTATTTCAGAGATCAGGGCACAAACACTAGTTTAGAGCAAAAGGTTTTGTAGCGAAAATGTAACATACTTTGGAATAATTCGCTCTATTTTCCTAATGGATCTGAAATATTTCAAGGGTTTTTTTTTTTAAACAATGCATTTCCTTTCATTCCAGAAAAGTGAATTCCATGTCTTTGCTCCAAGTTTACACGAGTAACAAAATAAAATTTAGATAGGTATGTGGTTTAAATTCAACAATAATAAATTTAGACAATAATCTATTTATTATTTATTTCATACATTTGCGAGTCAACACTTTTATGAATACATACATATTTCTAAAACGAGTAACAAAAGAGTGAAAAACAATTTATCTACTTATGATTTTTTTTCCATACAGAGGCCGATCCATGGCCAGAGGTTTTCTTATTCCTTGCAATTTCATAATTTTTTATCCCCAGACCTCTTACAATAATGTAACGATCTAGTAGATATTTTACCAGGTTACAACAAGAAGGTAAGGCTTCTCTGTATTGACTTTTAAGTGACCCAAAAATGTCTTCGAAACGGGTGGAACAATCTAATAGATTTTTCATATTTTTTTGTACAAGTTTTTCAGCACTTTCAAAGAAAGTAAATATTATGGGAGATACATATTTAAGACCACCTTGATCTAGACAATTTGTAAGAACTGCTTCTTTTCTTTCTTCATTCCTTATTGTCAAAAGTACATCTTTACAAGATCGACACAGTACCTTTCCTTGTTTTTCTAAAACGTTATTGGCACAGCTTCCTGCTATGTGAAAAATATTTGCCTTCTCATTTTCATTAAACCTGATGTCTAACTGTTCATTAATATCTGATTCTGCTAAGTTATTTCCATTATCATGAGGACCTATATGAAAAATACATACTTTTAAAATGAAAAGTGTAAGAAAATAATTACCTGCCTATGTGAGAATAGTCCAAAAGTTGTTGGTCACTATCTGTACTATAGCTTGTGTTTTTTATATCAGACATAAACTGAGAAACACAAATAAGTTTTATGGCTCTTAAACACTCTAGAGCACTTGGTTTCATTCCACATTTCCTGCGGATTTGTGAAAATACATTTTCAAGGCCATCTTGGCTTAGTCGAGAACCAAGCAAAAATTTATATCCGTTGCTAAAACAGCGTTTTGCTGTATCCAAAAAAGACAGTGAAGTCAAAATGGATCCTGTATTTAAAGGCTTCCAACCTTTTCCAATTACAGTGCCTTCAATTACTTTCATAAAATAATTTAAAAATTCTTCTTTTTTCTTAAAATTGTTGGAAGTGATGGCTTTTTTGCGGGTTCTGGAATTTACTAAATCAAACCACTGCCGCAATAACCTTATGAACCAAGCCAATGTTAAAAGCTTCTGGTGGAATTTTTTTTTGGATAACTGCCGTTTCCAAGGCTGCAGCAGTTGTTAATGAAATAAACCTCATTGCATTGCCGACATGCATTTTTGAAAAAAGTGACCTGGGGTCATTATATCTTCTGTGAGATGATGTAAAGAACGAAGTCCCTTTCCAGTGTTTATTTCCATATCCCATAGGATTTTGATATATGTGGCATTTACTATATTAGAGGGCAAATGTTCCTCATTCACTATTTCAGGAGGCAGGTAAATTGCTGAATTCTGGAGAGCACTTTTCCAATTTTTTAGCAGATGAGGTGCATCAGCTTCAACATTTATTCTAGTGTCACAGCAACCAAAGCTGAATATTCTTTCACTTTTTGTTACACTTACACCAACAGAGGCCCATAGAGCCTTATTGTTACTACCCATATCCGAAGATACATTTAATACTTTTAATCCAATAGATTTAGAAGCTTCAATAACATTTACAATCAAGTTTTTCATATCATTTCCACTTGTACTGGGCCCAGTTATATGACAGGCCACCATTTGTTTCCAAGGTGTATTAAGACCACGGAGAACAACAGCCGTAAGATGATTTCCAATTTTTGTTACATCTCCAAGAGTAACTTTGCCAATAAAACATTTCTTTGACTTGTCAAAATCTAGATTACCACAAATTTCCATTTCATCGACCATTAGCGAACAATCTCTTTCAATTTCTTTCATTGATTCCACTTTTTTAACAAGTAAATTTAGCACAGATGTCAACAAACCAAACGAAACGGTTACAGCAGATATTCTTTTGTTCAGTGTACTATATGATGGGGATGGATATCCAGTGCTATTTAAAAAAATGTATCCATTTTTGCCAAGACCAAATCTAAGTTTTAACCCCCTTAAAATTTCTTCATTACTCCACTTCTTAATCATTTTTCTGCCCTTTGTAAGGTTTTCAAATTGTTCTTTTGAAATGAATGTTCCTATTGCATTTTCCATACTCCTCATTTCATTTTCTAATTTATAAATTTTTTCCTTCAAGATCTGATTTTCATTTACTAAATCATCACTCAGTTTTTCCTAAAATTTTGTGTTTGCAATATTTGTAATTTCACTGTAATCTTTATTATAATACGCACCTGATTATTAGGTTGAGCTAAATTATAGGTAATTTCTTCATTTACAGTTGATTCAAATTCATTTATTTTCTGTCGTTTTTTATGTGGTTTATTATCTGTTGCAACATCCTCAACAGTTTCCGCTTCTCTCTGCAAAACATAGTAATAAATAAAAATATAAATCTACATGTACCTAATCGAGTTTTTATACTTTGTATGTGCTTTTTCTTGTCACATCTAACAATTTAGGAGGATTTGTGATCTTAACCTAGCAACTTACAGAACACAAACGATCATTTTGGGTTGGATTCCATTCTTTTCGCCGGCAATTTATCAACCACTGCTTTCTCCTTCCTGGATCGGCAGGGAATCTATAAAAATCAACATTCAACCAATAAATATATCATTTTAGCAAATACATGCCATATTAGCGAGAAAATGGAACATTTTATTATGTTAATTTGTATTTAACCTTGATTTATGATGCATAAAAAGAAAGGTTAGAATTTACAGCAACACTCGATTTTTGTTAAAACTTATATTTAGGTACTTACCTGTAAAATCGGAAACCATTTCTAGAATGATTCGAGCAGTTGGGGGCCGAACAACCCGTCATTACGATAATTATCCGCACAAGAAACATGCACTATTCTATTTCGACCGTGGTGTGACAAGGCGCGATTGGGCTCCGAAATGGCGGACGAGTCAGCTGTCTTATATAGAGTAGCTATAGGTCTACCAACGCGAAAATTGTTTAAATAAAAGACCCGGATTTTTTTTTTTGTATTACCACACATATTTTCCATTAACATAAATAATGTACATGAGATATTTGAGATGACAATTATTAATTTTCAATTTTAAAATGAAATTACTACTCCTACACGTGACTTTTTGATATATTTCTTGCATGTTTTTATTTGATAGAAACAATTTATTTTTTCACGGTCAAGGTCACTTTACTGTTCCTTCTAAACCATCCTTAATAAAAATGTAATTTTTTCCATTTCTAATATGTGGTGTGAAAAATGATGAATTTACAATAAATTTTTAGGTAAAGCAAATATCAAGGTCTGACATTTTTAATTTATACGCATATCCCATACACACGCATATATATAATATACAGGGTGAAATCGAATTACTTTTAAAATTTTAGAACACTTGTAGGATCCGAAAAAGCCAGCCGATTTGTATATTAAAGGCTTCATGAGAAAAAAGTCTGTAAATTTCGCCAACATTCTTAGAGACACTGGGCAATGGTACAATTTTAAGTATAAAGAATTTTGTTTTGCAAACTTATTTTCTTATCTTTTGTCTATTAATTTTCGTATTTTTGTCAATTTTATAAGACAATTAGTGTATTTATTGGAAATACCGAACAGCTGCAGACCCGAATTTTTGAAGTTATAGACGCGATTATACTAATACTCAACTGCTTTCTTTTCAATTGTCGCCTATAATATTATGATATAGGTTAATATTTAACCAGTGACCATCAACAAGTTAATTTGATTCTGATGATTTTGACAAGATGATCGTAATAATAGAGGCATGGTTGATTGAAATGAAGTAGATTGACTATACTATAGGAAAGATTAGTTTGTTGTTGTTGTTGTTGTTTTTATTCCAGTTAAATCAACAAATTCATCTTTTTGTGTAATAACTAATAACAACAACAACAAAAACTTGAAGTAGAATTTAAAAAATGTAATAAAATTTACAAGTTTTGACGAAAGAGAAAGAATAACAACAAAAAAATAGCCAAACTAGTAGAAAATGACGAGAAATAACAAATTCCAAAAATCGAACGTTATTTTGATCAAAATGCGTAGTCTCATTGAAATAGTAGAAGGAGGAGAAATAAAATTAAACTTTTGTATATTTCCATATTTTTTTTTAAAAAGTTGTAAATTCGGTTGTTTTGCATACAATTGAACTTCATTTGAAGAACAATCGGACCTTGATTGAATTCAATTGTTTGTAAATGACAGATTATTGAGTAGGCTATAGGATTCTATGGAATACCTTATAAACTACACAGGAAATCAATTGTATTGAAATCTGTACAATAAAATGGATGGATTTTTAACTCATACAGGGTAAATCTAATTTCTAAGACATGAATTATACACTTTTACGTTATGTTAACGTTAGCGATTGTATATATTGAATACAGCTGTAGCTTAATAGTCTATAAAGTGACTTATCTAAGTAATAAAATTAATCATTTTATTTCTTTAGTTAGTCTCTTGAGTTATGTACTTTTAAGGCTGGTTGTTTTTCACACATTTAAAATTTCTAATCTGATCCTGTTTCTTTCATACGTGCATAACAACAGGTCGATCCATGGAATTTCGATTGGTTTGAAATCTGGATGATTTATGGTAAAATTAGTAAAATTTAGGTAATTTTGGATTTTTTTTATCGATCTTTGATATTCTCTCGTAAAATTTCGGAATCCCCAAAGATGATGATGATTGTAAATATGGAATGCGGATAAACATAATGACGTCATATATTACTATATATATACATATATATATAAATAAATAAAACGTACAACAAACACAAATTAGAATTCAGTGTTGTATTGAGTTTCATTGTGTTAATAATATAAGTTGATAAATTTTCTAATTTTTTGTGAATTAAATTAAATTATCATTAAAAATAATAATGATGTGGTGTAATTTCCAATTAGTTCTAATTAATTTAATTTTAATAAAATCAATAAATTCATCCGCTATACCAATGTGGGAATATTTAAGTAAACAAGAAAAAGTAATTATTTTATATTTTAATTACAATCAATAGATAATTTTATTGTTATTTTTTTTTTTTTTGTTTTTTTGTAGATGTCCTATTTGTATTCAATGTTTACAAATCAAGTTGAAGAATTTTGTAAAGATGCATCAATGTTACCACCAATGAAAAATTGTTATCAAGAATTATTAAAATATGGTCTTAATCGTTTAAAACATATGCCAGAAGATCATTTAGATACAATGGATCCATATCAGAGGAATGCTAATGATATTAGTAAGTCATCTTAGATTTGTGGTTTAAGTTGATTTTTTTCTTATTACTTAACTCATATTTGATTCTATTTGTACAGTTTGGGATTCAATGATGGAAGGTCATGAGATGATGAAAAATCCACGTAAATCAATAACAACAACAACAACAACACCAAAACCGAATAGTTACGAGGACGAGTCCTTTAACAACAACAACAACAACAATAATGATGATGATGATAATTATCAAGGTGCAGCATCCGCACGTATCGATACTGCTATCTATTATGTAGCACCACCACCATCATCATCATCATCATTATCACATCAAAATCATTTATCTGGAATGAATATTGGTAAACCACAATATTATCAATATCCATATAATTACCACCCTAAATTATCAACAACAACAACAACAACAACAACATCAACAACAAGACCTATAATTAGTCGTTTACCAGTAATTGGACCAATGGTTGTTAAGGTCTATCCAGATGGACGGCCGGTAAATGAAGGTAGTTACACACTACCACAAGATGATGATTTACGACAATATCAAATGTCACATATACGATTACCAAATTTTTAAATGATAACAACTAAACAAAACACAAATTTTGTGATAATTGTGATATAATTTATTATTTATATGTGTGGATGTATGTAGGTGTGTATGTGAGTGTATTATTATTTATTATAAATATTATTATTATTATTATTATTATTATTATTATTATTAATATAAATCACTATGTGAATTGTGTGATTTTTTTGTAAATTTGATATAAATAAAATGATTTAATTAAAACACATTTTTTTTTATCTCTTCTCTCAATTAATTACAATAGTAATTAATTAATTAATTAACAATAAAATGAGGTTAATTAACTGTAATAGTAGATACATTTTTTTATCTTCTCTCTAATTCGAAATAGAATCTAGAACATGGCCTGAAATTTCTAGTATTCTCTTCTAATATTTATTCTAGATTTTTTTTATATTTTAATATTAGTACCTACCTAACTATTATTATTATTATTTTATTGTTGTTAACCATGAACTAAAAAGAACTACAATAACAATAATTGAAATAATAATAATAATAATGGATGACTTGTTATGTCTATTTTATTATTTTTAATCAGTTAGCATAAAGGTCTAAAAAGTTCATGTTTCATTTATTATTATTATTATCATCATCATTATTCTTATCATTGAAAATGGTGTCATATGCCGTTGGTAACATCGTTATCTTGGTTGCGGTTTTTTTTTTTTTTGGATCTTACGAAGAAAAATGTGTCCTAATTTTATGATAACGATAAGAATTTTGCGTAATTTGTTTATCGTTGTTTTTTTGTTATTTCTTTCTGTGAATTTAATTTTAAATATTAAATTCGTAAAGAATAGAGAAAGGAAGTACCTAATAAAGGAGAATGTAATGAAAGAAGAGAGAAAATGAGGAAAAGGCTTAAGAGATTGAAAAAAAAAACACAATAAGAAATGTGGAAGAGAAACAAAAATGAATGATAAACAAAAGATGTGCTAGATGGATAGAGAGAGAAAGAGAGAGAAAGAGAGAGAGAGAGAGAGAGAGAGAAATACAGAAGGGAAAATAATACAGTCTGGTGTGATAGAAAGAAAGATTGTGAGAATTACAGGAGTGGGAGGGGAAGAAACAGTAATAGAAGATAAGAAAATGAAGAAAAAAGAAATAAAGACAGTAGAGAAATGCAGAACGAAAGACAGCAGAGGAAGGATGAATGAAAAACAGAAGAAGAAGAAAGAAAAAGAAAGAAGAGAAGCAAAGAAAGAACGTTAGAGGAAAAGAAAGGAAGAAAGAAAAGCAGCAGTGGAGGAAAGAAAAAAGAAAGGCAAATACAATTCTTACCCTTTTTCTAGTAGTGTGACAAGAGAGAAAGAAAGCAAAAAGGGATTATATAGAAGGAAGAGGGAGAGAAAAGATAGTCGACCAAGAAAAACACAGTTAGAAGGGAAATGAAGAAAAAAAGAGACACAAAGAAATATAGAAAATGAAGAAATGCAGAGGTGGAAGGATCGAATAAAAGAAAGGAAGAAAAGAACAACAAGAACAAAATAAATAACGAAAAGAATTGCACAAGAAAGTGTGAGAGAGTGAGGTATGGAAAGAGACAATAGAGAAAGGAAAAACGAAAGACACGACTAGAAAGAAGAAAGAGGACAGAAGAGAAACAAAGAAAGTGGGCCAGAAGAGACAACAGTCAACAGTAAAGGAAGGATAAAAGAAAGAAAAGCAGGTGAGGAGAAAAAGAAAAAATGAAGGCAGGAGAAAAGAAAAGAAAGATAAGAAAAAATTCTTTCACTCTTTTTGGAAGGGTGAGAAGAGAGAAAGAAAGAAAAAGAGAATTTCAAAAGACATAGGGAGAAGAGAAAGAAAAACGAGAGAGAAAGAAAAACAACATAGAAGGGAAAGGAAGAAAGAAGCACGACATAATAAGTAATAAGAGAAAGGATAAAAGAAGTGTAAAGGAGCAAGAAGATAAAGTAGAATAAAGACAAAGGCAGGAGGAAAAATAATAAAGAGATGAGATTATAGAAGAAATATGAAAGAGAAAGAATAAAAATGAACAAAGAGAGTAAGAGTAAGAATACAAAGGAGCAATAATGAAGGTAGAAAAAGGTCACAGTTAGACACAAAATAATACAGAAGAAAGATAGGGCTATAAAGACAAACAAGAGTAAATCAATGAAGTAGAGGAACGTTAAGGAAAATTTTACTTCAATAAAATATAAAACAAAGCAAACAGAGTTAGACTAAAAATAATACCTAATAATGAACAAGTGTAAGAGAGTAAGAATGAAGGTGGAACAAAGACAAGCATAGGTGGAACAAAGATACATAGGGGAGCAAGAAAATATATGGAATATGGTTAAAGTGTTGAGTGAATTATAAACATTATTCACTCAACGATTAAACTGTGAAAGCAGTCGTAAAAAACCAAGAATAAAGATAGAATAATAAAAAGGTTAGATGGGAATTAATGTAGAAAAGAGATAGGACTATGTACATAACAGGTACTAAAAAGGTGGACCATCCGACCATCTCCCGTTATGGGGACATCTTAGTTCATATCCTGCACATTTATAAAATTTCCGTTTTTGTAATGATGATTCAACAACAACAATAATAACAACTAAAACAACAACCACCAAAACAAGCAAAGAAAACAACAATAATAATAACAAAAAAAAAAAAATGAAAGACGACACAATGGTACCAGGATTCAAATTATAATTTTGAATCGCCTTTATTTTTTAAAAGCACTCGTATAACAATTATGCAAATTTCAATGGGATTATTTTATTAATTATACATAAAAGAATGACTCATCCTGTCTAGTCTTAATTAATTAATTTATTAATTAATAATGCAAAACAAAACAAAAATAACGTAAATATAATTAATCAAATCAATATTACAACGAATTTTAGGCAGGTTTCTAACGTAATCTAGCATTGAAATCACTGTTAATATCAAAGAAGAAAAAAAAACTATAAATATAAACAAAAACAAATCAAAGAAATACAGAGGTGACTATAAAAAAATCATTACTAATTAAATGAACATTGAACTTGATGTAATTATAGTAATAATAATAATAATAATAATAATAAGAATGTGTAGGGGGAGGTGGATGACAAAAGAATTACTTACCATTGAACTTTGTCCTCATTTATATCCGGCATTAATCGAGATAGAGATGAAGATGTTGGTGTGTGAGAAGGCCGTTGTTCGGCCTTGTTGAGAATCTGGCGCCGTAACATCCATAAATCTTTATCTCTATCTCTATTTACACTCACTATTATTATTATTATTATTATTATTATTATTAAAACGAAGAAATAACAATAACAAAATGATAGATGATAGAAGAAGAAGAATTCACTGGACACTGGACAAAAAAAAAAGAAAAACCAAATGATGATGATAATGATAGTGTTGGCGCCACAAATCCGTTATTATAAGTAGTCGTCTATATATTTTATTATTATTATTATTATTTTTTATTCATCTATTGTGGAACAATTTATTCAAATCCGTTGATAATTTTTGATTAAAAAAAAAAATGAAATGATTTTCTTCGAATGGTGAAAGTCACAAAATTTATTTTACACCTATGTCTACACAAATACGGTCGACTTGGCTTAAACATAGTAAAATGTTAACATAGAGCTTAATTATTCTTTCGCATTAATTGGTATAAATTAATGCAGATAATTGACTAATTGTCCATACATTGTGTATATGAGTATGTACTTTACTTTAAAGTCAAGTCGATTAAATTCTAATTGACAGAGTATATGTGAAATTTTTCGTTTACATTGAAAGATTGTAAATTTCTTATTTCTTTTAAAATAATTGATTACTTATCAATTGTTTTGATTATTATCAGATAATTTAAATTGAATAAATAGATGGACAGATAAATGAAAAACCATGGCCTATTTAATTGTTATTTTGTCTTTTTCATTTATTATGTTAATTAACAAAAAAAAACACATGTATAATTTTCTCTTTATTTTCACTTTACTACGAAAATAAAGATAAGATTTTATATCAAGATATCTTGTGTGAGTAATTTTTTTTTCTTTTATATTTATTATTATTATTATTATTTTCAGGGATGTATTTACAGGTTTTTCAAGAGTTTAAAATTGTTGTTTTTCTGTTAGAAACAGGCACCCTTAAAATTAGTTGGAATAGATCCGTCCCTGATATTATCTAGTAGAAATACTGGAGTGATGGAGCGAAACAGAGAGACAGAGAGGGGTGGGAGAAGAGGTAAGAAAGAGATAAAGAAACGTTCATTTCCGGTGTTAACATGTCGACAATTAAAAATGAGAAAATTAGGAAATGTCAAGGAACAATTAAAATATAACCAGTTTCATGATAAGTCTTACTAATTAGAAATCTTTTACTATTATTATTCTTGTAAAAATAAGTGTAAAAAAATTAATTGCTTAATTAATTAAATAATTACTCCTAAAAAAAAAAAAATCTCCAAAGGCAGCAAGTACCTTATATAGCGAATTTTTTTATGTATCTACATACTGAAATATTAATTGCAAAACATTCTTATGATACTGACAATTAATATATTTTAATAACATTGAATCAACTAATAGATTCATTTCCCCGATGTTATTTTAATATTTATGATTTTTATTGAAAAATACTTTTAATCCACAAACAATAAGAAACACTAAAAAAAAAAATAATAATGAAGTTTGTTGTTTGTCTAATACGTCTAATCAAGGCCTGCTTGATTTTTTCAAGCGAAATTCTCTAGCAGGCCTTGCGTCTAATATTAACTGTCAAAATTAGTTGCCCCCCCGCGATATTCAATTTTTTTTCTAATATCAATTGTCAGAACACATAGCCACCTGAGATAATCGATTTTACTGCTTATACTCAAAAAAGAGATTTTTGCATTTTTCTTGCGAACCAACGAACCGATTTTGATGATTTTTTTTCTGGGTCATAGAGAATGGTCGGCTCTACTGTTATTTTAATTTTCATCAAAATCTAAACAAATGTAATATTGAAAATGATTTTTTTTAACATTTCTTCAGCTCTTATTCCAAAAGTGTTGGCCCTACCAGTCTGGCCAACGAACTCATCCAAGCTATCACAAAGACCGATTTTTGTACCAAGTTTCATTAAGATTGGTGTATTTTTACGGCAGTTATCGTGGATATACATATATAAATATATATATAAATATATATATAAATATATATATATATATATATATATAAAAATTTTAACGAACGGTGGATATGGGTTCCTGAGGTTCCAAAACGAACTTCTGTGCAAAAATTTTTCGGAAATTCAAAAGTGAGGATCTCGTCATTAGCTAATTTTTTTTAAAAAAATTCGCTAAAAAATTGAATGAAATTTTAAAATTACCGCCACGATTCTAAATCTTACATTTTTGCGCCATCTATTGTCATATATTGAAACTTTACGTTATGTATTGTTGATTGACTAAGCTAAAAAAGATTTGTTTGTATTTTGATACTTATAATTTTCCTAATTATTGTTATTATTATTATTATTATTTGTTATTATCATTCTTATTTTTATTATTATTTTAAAGTATATTTAGTGTACGTAAAAATAGAAGAAATATACATAGAATAAAAATAATAATTGTACAGAAAACTAAAAATGTTGCTAAAAATTGCCATCTATTGGATAGTAGACAAAATATAAAGCACAAATTACATTAGAAGAATTTATCTATTTACAAACAAATTTAATCTGCTATTGCTATTATGTACCATGTAATCAAGGTAAATCTTATACGTATAGCAAAAAAAAAACCGTTATTACTGTGCCTATATAGGTACAATGATCAGGGGCGGACTTTGGTTAAGATTTGGTTAATTTATGGGAAGCGTATTTGAAGGACCCTCTCTTAAGTCCGCCCCTAAGGTTGATTCACCTTTATAAACATACGAAATTTTATAAGAAATTCTCGATTTGGTACTTATTTAAACTTATTGATGAAAAATTTTCTGGCGTCTTAACAACCCTTGTGTTATAGGTGGTAGTTTATTCTGCACCCTTATTTTAATTGATACGAGATATATTTTCTTTACATTTTTTGGTAAATTTGTTAAATTTTGCAGTGTCTAATTAAAAAATACAAATTTATGAAATTAGAAGGGTTAAAAAGTGTAAAATTTCGAATCAATATAATTAAAATAATACACTTTTAAATGCGTATTATAATTTTTATTAATTTTCTACAATTTAGCTGAAAGAAATTGTTAATTTCAGCCTATTTTCAAATTATAATTTCTTATAGGTACTACACAGGATGTATTAATGCTAATTTAACATTACAGTTGGAAATGACTTTGACTATATAGGCCCGTAGCTTGTTTCATCATTGAAAAAAAAATGTAATAAATTGTATGAACTAAGCTAACACTTGATATAATATTATGTATATTAAAGACATGGCCAACTAAGACGTGTAATAGTGTTGTACCACCTGTATTAACAATAGATAATTATAGTAAATCATCCTGTATACATTTGTATAAATGTATTTGTATGTATGGTAGGGTAAAATATAATTAAAATTTTTAATCAATTTTTACCAAAAACATCTGACAAAACTCTTACATACATACATATAAGGTATAGGTATAGGAAAAAAAAAACGAAGAAGAAGAAAAAGAGACATTCAAAGATGGATTGATTTGAATTTTGAATAAATAAATTTCGATGGCAATATCCTTTGTCCTTGATCTTTTCAAAATTAATAATAATAATCATAATAATAATGATGATGATGATAATAACAATTTTGTTGCTCCTACATTACTTTCTTATTGTTATTACTATTATTATCATTATTATTACTTATTTATTTATAGTGTGTTGTTGTAAATTGATCGATAATTGTTGATTGGAAATTCATAAAGGAAGAGGCTTACATCTTTTTATTTTATTATTGAAATCTATACCGAAAATAAAAAAAAAACAATACAACAAAAGTATAGAACTAGGATAGAAAACTATAAAATTATGTACAAAGATATTGAAATGAAATGTTGCAACAGTGATTTTTTATTACGTAGGGTCGTAGCTTAGTTCGAACACTTGCTACAAGGTGTATTTCACCTCATAGTTGGCTATGCCTTTGGTAATGTTGCGTAGTCGTAACTTTGTTCCATATACTTCACTACATTTGACATTTTGTTAATGTATTTTACAAGACCTGCTTGATTTTTCAATTCAAAACTGTACATCAAGTCTGTGCTTAAAAAAAAATTTGAGAAGTTACCAATTTTGACCGTAATGGCGCTATTTACTACAGCATGAAAAGAAATAGCTAATATTTTCATCTCTATTTTACTGTCATAACTTATAACAGTTATAACAGTTTAAACCATACAGTATATGAGTAAAATAGAGATAGAAATGCAACCTATTTCTTTTTATGTTGTGGTAACTAACGCTATAATGCGGCCAAAATTGATAACTTCAAAAAAGCAGCAATTTGAATCAAATAAACACAGGCCTGTTAGACAGATTTGAGATTTGAGCAAGCTTTGGTGTTTTACAAGCAGTCGAATCAAGTTACCGTGCTACGTAACCGAAGGCATGGCCAACTGCGAGGCGAAATACCGTTATATATTCGTTAGTAATAGAATATGAATCAAGTTACAACGTACGTAATCAACTACATGATCAACTTTTAAATAAAAATAGCATTGTACACCCTGTATAAAAAAAATGATAGTCGTCTTGTATTATTTCCATATTTTACATGTACCAATTTGTTTATTTTTGTGATTTTTTCGATTTTAAAATTTGATTATTTAAATAATAATCCGGTGCCTTCTATTTTGCATTAGGTCAGATGGTCACAGGTATTTTGTTGTTACAAAAATTTATTTGTTACTATTTAATTGTGTCTATGTGTGTGTGTGTGTGTGTGTGTATTAAAGTCTTGGAGAGAGGTGAGGAAACGTAAAGAAGAAACAACAAAAAATATTCTAAACCAGGACAAGACCTGTGATGCAAATCAATGTTTAACTTCCCGCTAAGAAAATTGAAAATTTTCAAAATTTCGGGAAGTTATTGGTTTCACCCCGATTTTCGAAAATTGAATTTTCAGCAGATCTCGACGTTTTGGGACCCTAGGAAGCTATTTTGACTATTTTTGCGAGGGTGTCTGTATGGCTGTATGTGTGTATGTGTGTGTGTGTGTGTGTGTGTGTGTGTATGTGTATATATATATATATATATATATATATATATATATGTGTGTGTGTGTGTGTGTGTGTGTGTGTGTGTGTGTGTGTGGGAAGACTATGTAAGCAGCTCATAATTTTTGAACGGATTGACGTATTGAAACACTCTTTACGGCATTCGAAAGGGTTCCACCAAACTTAGATTTCGTGTAAGTTTGAACCGATTCGGCCCGATAGATTTTGAGAAATTCCAAAAAAACCGAAAAATTTCTTTTGTTAACATCATGTTTTTTCAAAATAACTATTAAGCTGCTGTATCGATCAATTCCATAATCTAATCAGCTCTTAACCTTAACTAATGACGTCGAATTCCGTTTGAACGATCAAAATCGGTTGATTCGTTCACGAGTTATCGTTGTCGAAAAATATCGAAAAAAGTGTTTTTTCAACATAACTTCAAAATTACTTAACCAATCAAATTTGTACCTCTTACAATAATTTTAGAGCTTTAGAAAGTGCGTCGAGTGCCGCAAAGTTTGTCAAAATCCGTTGATTTGTTTGCGAGATATCGTTGTCAAAAGTTTTTGAAAAAGCGTTTTTCAACATAACCTCAAAATTCCTTAACCAATCAAATTTGTACTCCTCACAATAATTTTGTAGTTTTAAAAACTTAGCGGGAAGTTTCAGGAATGGCCTGCAGGGTCAATCCCATTCCAGATTTTTTGTTTTTTGGTTTTGTTGCAGTTCAAATTTATAAATCTCGATTGCATTTATCAATTTTTTATCAATTTTTATCAAGATTTCAATTGAATTATGAACAAATTTTCATCTTAATTCATAATGACAACAAAAAGAAAAAAAACCAACAACGCGCGTGTATTTCAATAGAAAACACGTGTCTCATGTGAATCATCAACGTAATCGCAACACGTAAAACAATCGATGATTTCTTCTATTTTCTTTCCCCTACCTCCTACGCTTCCTCTCTATCTTCAAATACATCATAAAAACAGATAATTACAGGTAGACAATGAAAGATTTATTAGATTGTTAGACGTAATAGAGAGGATTGAATGTCATGAATTCGTAATTTGAGAAGTGGAGAGAGAGAAAAAGAACAAAAAAAAAACACTTGGAATTGTGCCGAGAAATTTCTTTAATTCATACACGAAAATATCGTCCATTGATTCATTCATTGTATCACCGAACATTAAACGAAAAAAAAAACGAATTCATTAACAAAAAAACATTTTTTTCTGTACCTTAAAACAAGGTAACTCATCGTCAATCGCCCGGCGCATCCACCATTTTTCACTCATTGAATTACAGGGTGTTTAACAGTATTTAAACATTTAGTTGGCTATGCATTTCATTATCGTCGTAGCTTTGTTCATACACATTTGACATTTGTTATGTGTTTTTGAAGTAGCTGAATAGAGCTACGACACTACATCATAACGAAATACATAGCCAACTATAAAATGAAATATTGCTATATCCACAATAAAGTTGGCTATGGATTTCAGATATTTATATCTTTATACTTCATATTCTTGATAACAATTGACATTTGGATATGCCAATAGAATGTTAGGTTATTCTTGTAAGATTTACATTTTGAATTAAATCCAGGGCCAACTATAAAAATATTTAATCTAGTCCTCCTAATAATCCATATTATTATTCTTTTTATTATTATTTTAATATTTAAAATTCGTCTGGGCCATCAAAATTACATAAAACACACCACACCGCACAGACTAATAAAAAAAAATTGAAGTTAATTTAAATCGCAAATTATATGAACCAAGGCGAAGGAGATATCAAGGTGATTCAAATTAAATTCCGCCAAATTTTCAATACCGTCAATCGTTTTTGTTTTTTTTTAAATTGTACCAAGATACAAATGAAGCAGAAAAACACAGTTTCCTTTCTTTAAATCGCCAGATTTCCAAGAATTTAACAAACATGAATGGAAAAAATTTAAATTTTTTTGGTTAAACTTCCGATTTTTACAGGGTGATTTAATCATGCCTTTAATTGAAGATAATTGATGATAATATGGCAACTTCGCTTTAAACTTTAACCTGCTTGATTTTCTATTATTCATGTTACTGCCGTGTCAAAATTAATAGCACTAATAGCTCTAGTATTTCCATCTCTATTTTATGAGAGTATAACAGAGATAGAAAGATTAACTATTTCTTTTCAAGTGATAGTAAATACATTTGCGGCCAAATTTTCTCAAAAGTAGCAATTCAAATCAAATAGGCGCAGGCTTAATAGACAGTAAGTAGGCTATGCTGTGTCTTATACAGGCTGATATAGCTAATTGAAGTTAATTGTTGGAAATATTTAAATGGCAACGTTGCCAATGGAAATTATGCCATTAATGTGAATCGCACTGTATAGAGAAAAAAAGGAAAAAGAAGAGTACGTCACCGAGGACGTCACTTGACTACCAAATCATCATCATCATCATCATCATCATCCAATGCTTCTTCCTCTCTAAAAATAACCACAAATTGTCCTTCAAGACAAAACACACACACAAATTGAATTCAGTTGCAAATTACTTTATCACTAGATTTATATCAAAATAGATTTTACTCTTATTATTAATTCATTATACATTCTCTTTTTTGTTTTGTTTTTAAATCATTTTATCTTTACACATCTTTTATCAACATTAATTGATGAAGAAAAAAAAAGCAACATGAACAGGATTCGAACCGACACCAATCAAATTTCATGTATTAGGTATTATAATCATAGATCTAATATATTTATGGATAGAGCTTTCACTATTTTTATTTATAGCGCCTAGGGTGCTAATCATTTAATAAACAACACATTAAATATAGGGTGTGCACAAGCAGTAGCAGTTGTCTGTCCATTTGATGACTTATTGTTAGTATCGTAGATTGGTTCAGCAATTTGAAAAATTTCATTAACAAATGTCAAGTGTAAATCAAGTTACGTTATTAATATATTACTAAAAGCACAGCCAACTATCAGAATAAATACCGTGATACACCCTGTATATTAGATCCATATGGTTACAATTTTTTTCGTTGTTGTGTCAGTGGTTACGCCACTGTTTCTCTATCTTTTGTTCGTGTGGGTTCTTGTTTTTTTTTTTATTTTATTGTTTTTGACTGATTGAATCTCTTTCGTTTATTTTCAATTCGATAATTCGAATTTGATTTAAATATCGTCAAATTTATTCAACATTTTAGCATTTCCTTTTCCTCCTTCATCTATTTTATTTATTTGATTGTTAAAATACGCCTCCTAAGATTTATTTTTGATTATTTGATCAACAACAAAACAAAACACCATTCATTAATTACAAAGGAAATAAAAAAATAAAATAAAAAACCTGACCATTCCAATATCTTCATTGTTAACACTTTATTTGCAATAAAAAATAATAATAATAATCATAGTAAGGAAAAAAACAATAACAACTACCAACAACAACATAACAAGAGAAGGTGCAAGTGAACAAACAAAAAAATTTATGACAATTGACGTCAATTTTTTCGTTTTAAATAACGGAGTTTCATACGTAATGATGTTGTTATGTTATTCGTTTTTTTTTCTTGGCGGATTTTTTTTCTTTTCGTGCTTTGATTTGATTAAAAGTTTAAATTAATTCTAAATTGAAATTTTTTGATAGACGGAAGCATAAATGATGATGACGATGATGATGATTGTCTGATATATTGCGTGATAACGGTACAATATTTAGATTAAGGAAGTGATAATATGCGACATATATTCTAAAAAAAAAAAAAAATATATACCTATATGTATACATGTACACATTACATATACTTACCTACAGTAACTTCCTTATTATGTATACACAAATACTTTCTTTTCTATATATGTATTTTCTATTGTATATAAAGATTACACTGTATAATTTATACAGGATGTATTATATCTAGCAGTTGGCTATGATTTTCGTTAGAATGTAGCGTTGTAGCTTAGTTCAGCTACTTGAAGAAAACTTGAATAAATGTAACAACAATAAAGTATGAAACAAGTTACGATATTACGTAACCAAAAGCATAGTCGACTGCGTGGTGAAATATGGTTTTTGTGCACTCCATAATATACGATATACGTATCTACAATACAGAATGTGATACAGTATTTATTCTCGTAGTTGGCTGTGTTTTTGATGACGTAGTAAAGTAACTTGGTTCATAATACTTGACATTATTTGTTAATGTATTTTTCAAGTGTCTGAACCAAACTAACAATAAAAGACATAGCCAACTGCGAGAAGAAATACCGTGATACATTCGATAAAACAAAAGAAAATTTGATAATACTAACAATATTATACCTTCTAGTTGGCTATGTGCCTTTAATTACATAGTATCGTAACTCGATTCATATTTTATTATATTTAATCAAGGCCTGTTTGATTTTTTCACTTTAGCATTATTATCAAGTTTGTGTGTGCACTAAGTATTTAAAATTCTAACAAGAAACAAACTTTTAAGAAAATTTAAATTTTATTTTGACCACATTGACGCTATAGTTACTAGTTCATAAAATGAAATAGCGTTAGTATTTTCATCTCTGTTTTACTCTTATAAATTATTAATGAGAGTAGAATAGAGATAGAAAAATTAGTTATTTCTCTTCATATGGTGGTAACTAGCGCTATTGCGGTCAAAATTGGCTTATTCTTGAGAGAAACAATTGAACCTGTTAGACAGCGTTGAGTTGAAAAATCAAACAAGCCTTACATTTGACATGTCCCAACCAAGCTACGACATGACGTCGTAATTAAAGGGTCGATTGAATGATTTTTGTGTAGTAAAAAAAATAACATCTCAAAATTCACTAATGTCCAATATTTAAAACCCTTTACAATGAGGGTTAATAAAAAAATTATGAGTTAAATGATTGTACATAATTGCAAAAGTTTTGAATTTTTGTAATTGTAATAGGTAGGCCATGATCATTAATCATTTTGCATGTAGAATTGGTGGATGCGCCCTATTTTTTTTGTTGTTTTCTATGAATTGATTTCGAAAATCAAAAATAAATAAATAAAAAAAAATCGGTAATTTGTTATTATTATTTCGTGTTTGTTGTTGTTGTTGTTGTTTTTCTCTCTCGATAAATCACGTGTATCAATCAGTGGTTGATCTAATTACAATTTAATTTTTCGATTAGTTATTGAATATTTGGGGGTTGGTGGAGCAAGGGGCGGTTATTGTGTATTAATACAAACAACAGACTTAACAAAAAAAACACACACACATGGTATACAAACAAAAAAAAAAAGAAAAAAAAAAGAAAGTAGTCCGTTATTCTAGAAACCGAAATTCGAACTAACCATTATGCAATTTATGTCCTAGTTCAATTCTAAATAAAAACCCCCAATCCATATTCTTATCAATTTTCATTCTAATCATTTATTATTTTGTATTTTGTTTTGTTTTTTTGATTAGGCTAAATGTGCAGGTATCCTTATGTTGTTTTTTTACAATTTTGTTATTGTTTTTCCTTTGCAACTATGTTGTTGTTGTTGTTATTGTGTGATAAAAGTAATTTCCAACTTTTTCCATTAAGAAACAGCCACATTTATAATTAATAACAATAACAACAACAACAACAACAGATAATAGAAGAAAGAAAAAAAGAAGAAGAAGAAGAAATGGATATGAAAAAGGGACAAATAACTGTAAATTTGAATTTTTAAAAGGATAGTCCCAAAAAATAAATGAATAAATCAGGATATAAAGGTTTGATGAACTGATTTTTATTAATAATAACAACAACAACAACAACAACAACAAACATAGACAGATGAAAAATTACTTAGGGAGAAACAAAAAATTCTAATATTTACAGTATGTTCCACTTTTAATGTCAATTTCTAGAAACATGCAAATCTCTTGCACATTATTTAAAGTTCTATAGAAAAATAAGCAACAACAACATCAACAACAAAACAATAAAAAGTAGGATATGAGACGAATTTCGACGAAAGAAAGTGAATTAAAATTTGTACATTTGTAGAAAATATATGTAAGTGTATTTTATATACATACATATGTATGTATACATGGTATACAACGGTATTTCATCAGCCTATATACATAGTTGGCCATGGTTTTGATAACGTAGGGCCTTAGTTTAGTTCGACCGCTTGTATTTTTATTTAAAAAATGTCAAATGTAGTAAAATAGGTGTAAATGAATCAAGCTACGACACAGCATAATAAAGTCATAGCCAACTGAGAAATCAAATAGTGTTGTACACCCTGTACAATCTGTAGAGATTTTTGCACTTTAACTAACTGCTATGCTACGAATTAGGAACATTTATCGTAACTTGATACAATCTTTTTAGTTCAATTTATTAGCAAACAAATAAATTATGTTAAAAATTTGATTCATAAATGAACAAGAAAAATAAAATCAATACACTAAGACAATTTTGTAATTTGTTAACAATCTATAAATGATTGATTTTAGTAACGACTTACGTTCTCTATACAGAGCATGTTTTGATTGAAAAATAATTTTTGTATTGAACAGAGTCAAGTTGACTAAATTATCACCTTTCGAGTATAAATAGAATGATAATTTTTTCAATTTTTTTTTTATATCACGCATAAAATTACGACATACGTTCTCAATTCAATGTCTATTCTGATCGAATTAATACCAAATTATAATGAATTAAGAACGTATAGTGTAATATAAATAATATTACAATTTGATATTTATTTAAGACTTGTAAATATTGGATTTACAACAATAAATGAGTCAAAAAAGGAAAATCAATATACTATGTAAATATCGTCAATTGTTATTAATCTTAATTATCGATCAATTATCGACTTATGTTCTTTATACAGAGCACACTTTGATCAACTTTTCAAAAAAAATCCAATTTTGACCGCAGGAAAAGAAATAGTTCTAATATTTCCATCTCTATTTAACTCTTTTAAGTTATGACAGTAAAATAGAGATAAAAATATCAATTATTTCTTTTCATGTTGTAGCAACTAGCGCAAATGCGACATAAATTAGCATTTTTTCACAAGCAGCAATTCAGAACAAATAAACATAGGCTTGTTAGACAGCATTGAGTTGAAAAATCAAATATACGTTTTGATTTTTATATTTATTTGTGTATAACAAAATGTATTACACTACGATGACTTACGTTCTCTTTACAAATGCTTATTCTGATCTATAATCAATCAAATTAATTATTATTGACAACAAATTAAAAACCCTTCAAATTGATATCTACTAATCAATAAGTAAAGACGTACGTTTTCTATATTCAGAACCTACTTTAATTAAAACATGATAATATTTGACAGTAGTAGAAATGAAAGAAGGAAAGAAAGGAAGGAAGAAGGAGATTTCTTAAAAAATACATCTTCATCTCTTCTAACACACACATAAACACATTTATAAAAACGGATAGAAAAAAGATTGATTGTTGGAATAAATGAATTCCGATTTATTGAAATTACAATAAGTGATCTGAGAGTATAAAAAGCGATCAACATCAATAAGGAAATCAGACGACGTCTTCGTTTACTGCCCCATACAACAACACCAAAAAAAAAGAATAAGAAGAAGAAGATAAGAAAAAGAAAAAGAAGCAACGTTGTTCTCTAATAGTGCATTAATTTAATTTAATTAATTAATCAGTGAAAATGTCATCATCATCATCATCATCATCATCATCATTAACATCATCATCTTATTTAACACAATACACGTTAATTTTATTAATTTTGGTAATCATCATTTGTATTTTAACAATAATCGAACATTATCGCAAACGTTACAATAATAATAATAATAAGAATAATGAAGAAGACAGTGTTGTAGTATATGGGGTAGAACCACCAACACCAAGAAAATTACCAATAATTGGCCATTTACATCTATTATCAGGTTATCAAGTACCATATCAAGCATTTAATGAATTATCAAAGAAATATGGCAACATCTATAAATTACAATTAGGTACAATTAAATGTGTTGTTGTTAATGGTCAGAAGAATATCCGTGAAGCTCTTGTAACAAAAGGTCATCATTTCGATTCAAGACCAAATTTTGAACGTTACCGCCAATTATTCTGTGGCAATAAAGAAAATTGTAAGTTGTACAACATCAATATAGGTTCAAATCTCGCAAAAGATTACTAAACTTTTTTTTTTTAAAAAATTTTGTTTTCTAGCTTTAGCATTTTGTGATTGGTCAAATACACAAAAAATCCGTCGGGATATGTTAAAGACACACACCTTTCCACGAGCATCAACCAATAAATTCTACGATTTGGAAGATTTAATCAGTGGTGGAGTTGTGGAGATTTTAACAAGAATTGGCGATGGTGGTAATAATAATGTTGTTGATTTGAAACCGATAATTCTACGCACCTGTGCTAATATCTTTACAAATCATTTCTGTACAAAATCATTTGATTTTAATGATCAAAAATTCGTAAAGATTGTTGAGAATTACGATGAGATCTTCTATGAAGTGAATCAAGGTTATGCTGCTGATTTTTTACCATTTTTATTGCCATTCCATCGTAAAAATTTACAAAACATCAATAGTTTAACACATGAAATTCGTGAATTTGTATTAAATGAAATAATTGGTGATCGTTATAATATTATTGATATTGATACAATACCAAATGATTATGTTGAAAGTTTAATTAAATCAACAAAATCATTGATTGATGATTTAAATTGGGATGCAGCATTATTTGCATTAGAAGATATAATTGGTGGTCATTCAGCTGTTGGTAATTTCTTAATTAAATTATTTGCATATTTAGTAAATGAACCACAAGTTCAATATAAAATACAACAAGAGATTGATAATCGTTTAAATGGTAAACTTATAACAATATCAGATCGTAATCAATTACCATACATTGAAGCGACAATCTTTGAAGCAATCCGATTGATTGCATCACCAATTGTACCACGTGTTGCTAATCGTAATAGTACAATTAATAATTATCGTATCGAACAAGGATCTGTTATCTTTCTTAACAATTACGATTTGAGTATGTCAGATGAATTATGGACGGATCCAAATCAATTTAAACCAGAACGTTTTTTAAAAAATGATAATACATTATTAAAACCAGAATATTTCTTACCATTTGGTGGTGGTCGACGTAGTTGTATGGGTTATAAAATGGTACAATTGATTAGTTTTGGTATTTTAGGTGGTTTATTACAAAATTATACAATTTTACCTGATAATAATACAAATTATTGTGTACCGGTTGGTTCATTAGCATTACCGAAAGATACGTTCAAATTTAAATTTGTACGACGATAATTTATAATTAAGCAGATATATCGAAAAAAAAACAAACACCTTAAAGTATTCGTAATTAATTTAATTAATTTGTTTAATTAATTAATAATTGTTGTTTGAGTACAAAGAGATTTTTTTGTAAACATCACGTTTATTTATGTTAATATTATGTATTATTAATCTAAGTTAACTTGATCCTATCTATATTCGATTAATTTAATTGATAATTAATTACCAAAGATAGCTTAATAAATTAATTAAATTTAAAATAATTGTTTTATTATTAATTATAACAAATTTATTTCCTATTAAAATTAAATTGTAAATAGGTTAAAGATAAAAATAGCAAGAAAATTAAAATTTAGTTGTGTTTAAAAGTGAAAGTGGCTTGCTTTTAAACAAAAATTCAATAAATAATTCAAAAATTCTATTTAAATCTATTTAAAAATAATAATTCTGGAAATTGTATTCAATACAATTTTTTAAAATTACCGCTAAATAAATAGGGCGACATCTATCGACTTGAATGCAAGCGAATAATCTGCCATGTTTGATGAAAATTTTTCAATTTTGTATTAGGAATGTATGAGTTGATTGGGGTATTTTATAACTGACAGTTGTCATTGCGCGATAACAATAAAGAAGGTTGACTTCAATACTGCACAAACGCAACTTAACGATAGTATAACAGAAAGTTTATTTTTATTTATGTTAATTTGTATGCAACACACAATACAATCAAATGCTTACAAAATGGCTTACGTTTAACTAGTTATTAATTAATTTTGATGTATTTCATGTAAAAAATCTTCCTTTATCGATATTATTGTATATTTATAATGTTTTTATATCGTATTTTTATATTTAAATATGTAAATCATCGTAAAATCTATTTATTCAAAGTACAATTATAATTGAGTTCAATAGAAATCTATTTTTATAATTATTAGTAGTTATAACTACTAAAAACTATTATTTTTACTCTTTTTTTAATATTAATTTGCCTACACGGTATTTATTCTCGCAGTTGGCTGTGATTTTCTTGACGTAGCATCGTAACTTGGTTCAGCCATTTGAAAAATACATTAACAAATGTCAAGTGTGAATCAAGTGACGTTACTACGTTACTAAAAGCATAGCCAACTGCGAGAATAAATACCGTGGAACATCCTGTATTATATAATTATATTATACATATTTATATGTATGCAGCACATAATACAATATACAGCCTACAAAGTTGCCTATATATAATTATAACTAATACTAATTTTGATGTATTTCATGTTGAAAATCTATTTTTATCAACTTTATAGGATAATTTCAACGTTCTTATTTCGTATTTCGATATTTTAATTACTACAAAAACCATTTATTTGACGTAAGAATACAATTAAATTTAATACATTTTTATTTCGATAATTATCAATAATAATCTAATTATTTAATATATGTAATTATTATTATTATTTTTTAATAATTCCATAATGTTATATTTTCACAAATTATTGATTAAATTTAATTACAATGTTAAAAACGTTAAAATTATCTAATAATGTAGTTTAAAACTGATTTTGAACATGAAATACATCATAATTGATTATAAATAAACATAAGTACAGACAATTTTATGTACACGAATGTATTGTGTGTTGCATATCATACACATAAAAGTCAATGAACTTTCTCTTATATTATCTTTAAAAGACGCATTCACAGTATTTAAGTTAACCTTCTTGAATGATATCGCTCTATAGCTTCGGTGCCATGTCAATTGTTAGTTATAAAATACCCCACCTACCCCCCACTCAACTCATACATTCCTAATACAAAATTGAAAAATTTCTATTAAACATTCCATGTTATCTATTACAAAACGTTCTTTTTCTTTCTAAATAAAGTTTACACCAATTAAACTCTTTGTTTTCAAAATCTAGAATTATTGAGTTATTATAACATTAAAAAAGGAGTAAAAATAATTGTTATTCATAGATTTATAATTATTGATATTATGGAAAGAAATAAGCCATGTATGAACTTGATTGAAGTTGTTTGTCGAATAAATTGAATTCTTGGCAATTTGTGCATTTAAACACATAGATAGATTATAAAAACTTTCTGATTATACAATAATGTTGATAAAGAAAGATTTTCTACATAAAAAACATCATAAATAATTTTTTAATGATTATATACATACGCAACTTTGTAAGCAATATAATGTATTGAAAGTTGCATAAAATAAACAAAGGAATAAATGAGGTTTCTCTAATGTCATCGCTATACTGCACATGCGCAGTATCGAAGTTAAAGTTCTTAAATGTTATCGCTCTATAGTTCTTGCGCAATGATAAATATTTGTTATAAAATACCTCAATCAACTCATACATTCCTAATACAAAATCGAGAAATTTTCATCAAACATGGCGTGTTATTCATGAATCTTTCTATCATTTTTGTTATTATTTTATTAATACAAAATGTTGCCAACAGATAACGCTTCTAATTATAAGTAATAAAAATGCATTATTTCCAATATTCTTCAATTATTGACTTATCAACTTATCATTAAAGTAAAGGAGTATAAAAAATTGTTATTAATTGTTATATTTATTGATGGTTTATGGAAATAAGCCTGTATTAAACTTAATTGTTGTTGCTTGTCGAATAAATTGATTTCTCGGTAATTTACGTATTTAAACATAAAGTTTCATTATACAATCTTTCTGATTATACAAATAATGTTGATAAAGGAAGATTTTGTACATGAAATACATTAAACTTAATTATTTATTGATTATATATAGGCAACTTTGTAAGCAATATATGTAGTGTATTAAGAGTTGCCTACAAATAAAAACAAATATAAATAAACTTTCTCTAATGTTCTGGCTTAACTGCGCATGCGCAGTATCAAAATACCTTCTTTATTGTTATCGCTCTATAGTTATAATATACCAACGATTATGAATGCCTACAAGGATTGCTCATGAACCACATTTTTTCGGCATCCCCACTCTTGTCGTACACCAGTGACGTCATTCGCGTACATACAGATACGAATAGACATCGATAGAGACAGGTAGCTATGCCTGTCTCTATTATGTATATGTAGGTATGCTAACTATCAACCAATGACGTCAAATATTTGGCTTATATGGAGAGTATAGGCATTGAGCAATCATTGTAAGTTTACAATCGTTGATAATATACCTCAATCAACTCATACATTCCTGATATAAAATCGAGAAATTTTCATCAAACATGGGGGATTATTCGCGTTTTGAAATGATTGACCAGATGTCGCTACCAGTATTTTTATTTGACGGTAATTTTTAAAATCTGAAAATTTACGACTGTATTATAAATGCAGAATAGAAACAATTTTTATTATTCAATTAAACATTTTATTTATAGTAATAAGAAACCTAATAATAATATCTTTATTGAATAAAAGTCTTGCACTTAAAATTCACTCTTGTACAAGTCGAAAATGTGTATGAATTTCAAGTGTAAAACTTATAAAGTCAAATAATTTAAATAATAGGAAAGTATTACATTGAACAACATTTATATCTTATCAATTAATTAATAGAAACTATAAAAAAAATCGAGAACCAAATCAAAACTCATTAATTTAAATAAAATTATAGAAAATAAAGTAAAAAAAGTAGATGAAGAATCACAGAAAGTAGAGAGAAATTCGAACAATCACGACAAACGTCTTAATCTAAATAGTTTTCATATACTTTTTTTTTGTTTTTAAATCATTTTCTTCACATTTTCAAATAGAGATTTGTTTTTCCTCTTACAGTATGACTAGGTTTTTTATTTTTTTAAATCTTAATAATTAATAATACTAATAAACAGTGAGTTAAATTGGAGCAAGTCGTTGGTTATTAATTAAAGGTGATTTAATTCAAGTAATTAAAACACCTTATAAATAAGATCCAACGCTTGCTCCTTATAGCTAGTTATAAGTGCTTAAGATTACATAAATACAGTCTAAACAACTACTACAATACTTAATATTATTATAATTTTTAATAATATTATTATTATTTTGATATATTCGATAATAATAATAATAATATGAATTGTTATACTGTTGTTGTTGTTGTTGATGAAGAAAATGATGATGATTCTTATTATTATTATAATAATTGATAATAATTTTATTATTATAAATCAATGGTTTTCGTTACGGTGTATGCCCTTTTTTATTCTTTTTTAATGATATATCATCAACATCTTCACCTTTTTTAACTTCTGTATAACGTTCACCTTTTAAACTAACAATTTTATTATCACGATAACGTACTAATTTTTTTGGTTCAACTTTTGGTACAACTGGACGATGTTCTTTTGTAAATGAATCTTTATCAATATATGAATAACGTTCAATTATACGATTTTTTAATTCAGTATCATCAATTTTTTGTTTATTATTTATATGATGTAATGTTATTGTATTATTTTGTGATAAACATTGACCATTCTCTTGACGATCAATTAATATTTGTGTAGCACGTTCTATATCACCACTAGCTATAGCCAAACAATGTTTCACCTAAAAAAAAAAAAATTAAAATTACCACCCTTTCAAGAGTAAGGGATGTTATCTCCAAATCACATCAGAGTAGGCTATGTTTTTATTACATCTAGTCGTAGCTTGGTTCGTATACTTTGCAATATTTGACATGTGTGCAGCTGAACTATGCTACGACTAGATATAACAAAGACATGGCCAACTATGAGATTAAATAATTATGTTATCTTGAAATAATAGAATGGTATCTCACCGCATAGTAAGCCATGCCTTTATTATATAGAGTCGTAGCTTGGTTCGTATACTTTACACTATTTTACATGTGTACAGCTGAAGCTACGACTTTTTTTAATTAAGACATGGCCAACTTTGAGATGAAATAATGTTGAAAAAAAATTAATAAATGAACCTCAATTGAGCAAACATGCGGAAACATCTCTTGTAAAATATCAATTTCATCTAAGAAATCACAACATGAACTATCAGTTGAACCATTATCACTCATCTCTGATAAACGATGTATACGATGTGGTTTTGTATCAATTAAATCATTATTAATAATATTATCAATTAATTTTGGTTTTGGTTTTGTTACAATTTCTGGTAATGTAATTTCAATTATTGATTTCTCAATTGTTTGTTGTTTTTCTTGTTGTTGTTGTTGTATGTTGTTATTATCAATATGACGTAATTTAGCTTCCAATTCAAATATCCATTGGCATACTGTTGCATGATTAATTGATTCAAATTCAGGGAAATATGCAGACATCATTTCACAAAAATCTAAACCAAAAAAAATCAATTTACAACAAAAAATATTAATTAACAACAATAAAAAACACCTTCAACATCAAAAACAGGATCAGAACTAACATCTTCTAAAATAGCAACAACATATGATAAAACAATATCATCAATTAATGTTAAATCAGCATTTCTTATATGAGTTTTAACAAATTCAAACAAGGAGTCTTTGATTTTATTCTCTTGATCGGCAATTGTCTCTTTCGACATCTTTTGTTCTTTTATATCTTCTTTTGTTATAACCACCTATTTCTTAATAAAATCCTTAAAATTAGATTAATTAATTAATTAATTAATTAATTAATAAAAAATAGAACAACTTAAATTACCGATTATTCTTCTTTGCTATTTCTTTTTTTTTTTTGAATTCTTAATTGAAATCAAAATTATTTCACACACTGTAATTATGTTGAATTAAATTCGATCAATTATATGAAAAACAATCAAATATTATCACAATTTTCGTGAAAATTTATGAAAATTATTTAATATTATATCTTTTTACCTTTTATTTTAACCGAAAACAATTCAATCAATAACCACAATAAACAATGCAGTCTAGGTGGCAGCACTAGATAGACAATTGACAGAATTGTGTGTATTACTGGTTGTCTAACAAATATACAATATGCCAGCTAGAATCAAAAAAAAGTTATTATTTTTAATCAATTTTTTAACCCCCAATTATCATTTCTGTTATTTACATTGTTAAAATAGTTCATAAATTATCACCCCTACTGTTTTAATCAATTGTTACTGATTGTTAATTAATGAGTAAATTTACATGTTGTATAGGCAACTAACAAAACTATAATGCAACCATTTAGATCTGCATCATGTGTATTGTTAGTCATCTAACCCACAAAAATTCTTAAATATACAAGGAGGAGTAGATAAGTTTATATTAATTTTTTAATGTTTATTATTCATAATTCACCACTATTGATAAGATTTATCAAGTTTTTTATTTCCAAAGTAAACAAATAGCATTGTTAGTAGGAATTTGTATAATTTCAACAATTAAATTACGCGCCATTATTGACCTACCCTTAACTAATATCTCGTCTAATTACCAATAGATGACGTGTCATATTAATCGTGTAACTAATCATTTATCACGTATTTAATAATTTTTATGATAACTGTATGAGTATTAGATAAGAATAACCTTGACTTATATTTGTTAATTACGAATTTCCTCATTATCGTTATTTTTTTTTAAAAAACAAAAATAATCTACCATAAAAATAATGTTAACCACATCCGTTCAATTTACATCTTGGCAACAGTACTTATTGTCTTATTATTATTATTCAATTGTTTGGTGTGTAACATTAGACACAATTTTTCAAAAATGGGTAAGTATATCTCTATCTTTATCCCACTCATTATTACTACTATTTAAACAATTTAAAAAAAGAAGTAAATACACTTTCAAATATATTTTATCTAAAATCTACCTTTTATTATATTGTAAATCATCATGTATATACACCTATACCTGTATAGTTAGATAACAAATTTGTCCTTGATGGTTTTTTTTTGGTTGAATCATCAATATATCAATAAAGATACATATATGTTACAATTTTGTTATACACGAAAACTTTCATTTGTTAAAACATTTTTCTTATTAGAAAGTTATCAATTTCAACAATTTGGTAGTGAAACATATGGTAGTTTATTTTTTAATAAAATGGGTTGTAGATCATCGAAAACATTGAATATTCAAAAGTCGCGCTGTAAGTTCTTTTGTTTGTTTGTTTTTTTGAGATTTTTTGAAAATTACAGTTGGCTGTGATTTTTCCGGGAAATGCACATAACTTTGACTTTTACAAAAAATGTACTTTATTTCTACTAAATTTGGTGATAATTACGCTAATTATACAAAAGTCTAATTTTTTCTTTTTTTTTTAACTGTATTAGAAAATAATTGGTTTTTTTATCATGGATATCAAAAATGTTGTTAAAAATCAAAATTCCCGCTGTAAGTTCTTTTGTGGTTGTTTTCGATTTTTGTTCTTTGAAAATTCCAGTTGGCTGTTATTTTTCGGGGAAATAATCATAACCTCAACTTTTTCGAAAAATGATTTTTTTGAATTAGATTTTGTGATAATTATGCTAATTGCACAAGAATTTATTGTTTCGATTTTTTTCTAAATGTATTTAACAGATTGTTATCGTGGAAAATCAAAAATTATTATAAAAAATTCAAAACTCCCGCGTAATCTTTTGTTTGCATTCTGTTTTTCTTTTTTGAAAAATACAGTTGGCTGTGAATTTTTTTGTACCAAAATTACATAACCTCAATTGTTGAAAAGGTATTTTTGATTTTCATTTTAACTATTAATTGTGATAATTAAAGAGCATTAATGATCGTTTATTTTTTTTCACGCATATTTGTCATGTTGTGATCGTAGAAAATCAATAGAAGATGTATAAAAGTTTCACATCAAATATGTTTACAATAATTCCATTTTCTCGTTATTTCATTAAATATTTACCAATTTCTCGTTATTTTTCAGCTTCATCATCATCAATAAATGATAAAAATGACGATTTTATTGAAGGTGTCATATGTAAAGATACTGATATTAATGAAAATGATATGAAATCATTTGATTTAAATGATGTTGGTAAAATTCTATTAATACGTCAAAATGGTAAATTATCAGCTATTGGTGCTAAATGTACACATTCTGGTGCACCATTAGTTAATGGTGTATTAGGTGATGGTCGTATACGTTGTCCATGGCATGGTGCTTGTTTTAATATAAAAAATGGTGATATTGAAGATTATCCTGGTTTAGATTCATTACCATGTTATCAAATTAATATTGAGAATAATGGTGATGTTAAAGTACGTGCTAAATGTAATGAATTACAATCAAATAAACGACAAAAATTAATGATTGAATATGATGATAAGAATTTGGAGAAATTTGTGATAATTGGTGGTGGTCCATCGGCGGCTGTATGCGTGGAAACATTACGTCAAAATGGTTTTAATGGTAAAATTGTAATGATTTGTAAAGAGAATTATTTACCATATGATCGTGTTAAGATTAGTAAAAATATGGATATTGATATCAAAAAGATTGAATTTCGTACATTAGATTTTTATAAACAGAACCAAATTGATATTTTAACCAATACTGAAGCTGTAAATCTTGATACTAAACAACAATTAATTGAATTAAATAATGGTAATAAAATAAATTATACTAAATTGTATATTGCTACTGGTTTACGGGCTATTAAAGCTGACATACCTGGTGCTGATTTGGATAATGTGATAGTTTTACGTAATTATGATGATGCTTTCAATACAAATCGACAATTAAATGAGAATTTCGAAGTTGTTATATTAGGTTCTAGTTTTATTGCAATGGAAGCTGCTAATTTTTGTCGAAATAAAGTGAAAAAAGTCACAATAATCGGCCGTGGTGAAGTACCATTCCAACATACATTAGGTGAACGTATCGGTCGTGCTTGTATGCAATTATTTAAAGATAATGGAATTGATTTCATTATGAATAATGGTATAAAACAATGTTTTGATGATGATAATGATGGTAGAGTTGATCGTGTTGAATTATTAGATGGTAAACAATTGAAAGCTAATTTAGTGATAATGGGTGTTGGTGGTCGTTATAATACAGAATTTTTAAAAAGTAGCAATCTTCAAATATGCGATGATGGTTCAATTAATGTTAATGAATATTTACAAACAAATTTTAATAATATTTATGTTGGTGGTGATATAGCATATGCACCAATATGGTCAGCTAATAATCAAAAATCAACAATTGGCCATTATGGTTTAGCACATTATCATGGTAAAATAGCAGCATTAAATATGATTAAATCTGAATCAATACCATTACGTGTTGTACCATATTTTTGGACAATGTTATTTGGTAAAAGTATCCGTTATGCTGGTTATGGTAAATTTACAAATATTATCCATCATGGTAATGTTGATGAATTGAAATTTGTTGCATATTATTTAAATGATAAAGATGAAGTGATTGCATGTAGTAGTTGTGGTATGGATCCAATTGTATCACAATTTGCTGAATTATTAGCACAAGATAAACATTTAATGAAACATGATTTAGATGAAGATATTGTAGGTTGGACGAAAAAATTAAATGAGAAACATAATGTTAAATTATAAAATTAATCAGATAATAATAACAGAATTTTAAATTAAAAATATAGTATTGATAATATAGTAAAGTACAGTATTTTTTTTTTTTTTGTTTATTAAACGATAACGTTATTTTTTATATTATTCTATTGATATTTCGAATAAATAATGTTTACACTTTGATCTCTCGTTTTTATTACATTAATAATTACATAAAAATTCCATAATTGAAACTGTTCAAATTGAAACTTTTAAAAATACCGCCTTTTCTAATGCGCACCATCTACAGCACACATCTATAGACATGTACTGATGACGTCACGTTTCAATTAAAAGTCGAACAATCCTATTCCAATGGCTTAACAGGGGCGGAAATGGTGTTAAATCATAATTTGTTCGCAATGTTAAGACGTAAATAATAGGAAACACTATATTTAAATATAGCACATCTGTAATAAAATTAATAATATGATACGATATTTTTCATTTATTTATAATTTCTGTTATTTCCAGCAAGATGCACGCCACTGGTGTTAGAAATCTGTATTCAAATGCTATAGACTATAATTATACAGGTACATCGTTTCCTTATATTGAATGTATTTGTGCATTTGTGTTGGTGACGTCACAATCGACTTATTAATCGAGTCGTTCTTTGAATTCTAAGAACTTGCTTTTTAAGTAAATGTCATGTAAATGTCAAAAATATTGACAGGTAAAATAGGGTGTTCCCTTTTTTGTAAATTAATTAAATTAATTTTAAATCTAACTAATACAAATGGTTTTTAATTCAACGACATTAACCACATTCTTAATTACAATTTAATTAATGTGTTAATAAATTAAATTTAAATTGTATAAATTATAATTAGAATTTGAGGTTATGTGTAGTGTTTGTAAACAAAACTAATTTTCTACTTTAATTAGTTAACTAATTATGCCATCGTTAAGAAAACGTGTTTCCACATATTTAAGACAATTAAGTTTCCATAATGAACCACGAAGTAGTAGTAGTACTAGTAGTAATTATCGTAATTTAAATGAGAATTCTTTTGTTACAAAGTATCTACAAGGGTAATATTTGTTTAATTAATTCAATTAATTTAATTATAATTAATTATAATTGTAGACAGATTAAATTAAGAGAAGGTCCACCAATTATTTATGGTAAAACACCAAATGAATTACCAAATTATGAATTAGATCAATATCAATATGGTTCAAATACAATAATTGGTTGTTATACAGGACCTAAAGGTGGTTTAACAACAATAAAAAGGGTTGAAAAACATTTATCAATACCAGATCAAGATATCGATTTTATTGATAATGGTACAATATTAGATGATAATGATGATAATCCGAATATAAACAATGATAATCAACAACATAATGGTAAGTTTTTATTATATTGATAAGAGAACAAGTAAGACTTGGGGTTGGTAATACTTATTTTACCAAAATTGTTTATTAACGCACTATTTTCGGTGTGTTTACAATTGTTAAAGCTTTGAAATTCTTCTACTGGGTGTATTATGGTATTTATTCCCATAGTTGGCTGCGATTTTTGTTAAAATAGTAAAGTAACTTAATTCACACTTGACATTTATTGTTAATGTATTTTTCAAATGTATGAATCAAGTTACGATACTACGTTACCAAAAGCATAGAGGAAATACCGTAGTATACCTCCTGTATATATTCTTTAGTCTTATCAAAACATGCACAAGATGATAATAATGGTGGTGGTGGTGGTGTGTTATTATCAGTTGATAATACAACAATGGTAATAAAAGTTGGTGGTCAAGAGTATTGTGTTACAAATCGTATCAAGAAACAACAACAACATAAAAGTCATAGTTTGGGTAGTTTAAATGATGTTGATGATGTTGTTATAATTGAGAAAACAATACGGATTGATAATGGAGATAATGATGATGATGATGATAATGATAAAGAATTGAAAGATCATTTAATTAATGATAATAATAATGATGGTAATAGTAGTAATAATAGTAGAATAATTAATGATAATTTAGATATTGATAAGAATACAAATTATGGTTTAACGAAATCAAAAAGTGAAGGGAATCCATTTAGGCATCAATGTGGTAAAATTATTAAAATGACAACGCGTCCAATGCGGGGTAATCATCATCATTAAAAAAAAAGAGAATAGCATGATTTTAGTGATTTTTTTTTTTTGTATTGATTTTGTATTATTTCTAATTTAATTGCTTTATTTTTTGTTGTTGTTTTTGTTGTTGATATTAATTTCGTTAATTAATTTAATTAATTTGTTGTTTTTAATTGTAGATAATAATGATGAGAATACAATAACAACAACAACAAATCAAATTAATATTGATGATTCATTATTACCAAATGATTGGTTAAAAAAATCTGATTTTATTTATGGTATATCAGATTCATTATATGATCGTAATCAAATAACAAATAATCGTAATGGTGATCCAATTGCTGATTGTTTTGGTATAATAACAAGGGATGATTCAGCAATATTAGCTGTAGCTGATGGTGTTAATTGGGGTAAGTTTTTAAGGGGGTTATTTTAAGTCGTACAAAAGAAAAAACTTTAGTTAATTACATTATATTAAAATAATCATAATTTATAGGTGAGAAAGCAAGTATTGCAGCTAAATCAGCAATTCATGGTTGTTTACATTATTTAAATCGTACGATTTTTAATGATACAAAACCATTTGATAAATTAACAATAAAACATGATGATTTATCAAATCCTAATGATGATGTTAGTAGTAATGATTCAAATTATAATGATAAAACATTTCAATGTATAACAAATACAAAAGAAATCTTTATATGTTTATTACGTGCATTTAATTGTGCACATGATTTAATATTAGAAAATAATGGTATGTTAACAACATTAACTGTTGCTATAATTTTACCATTAAAACGTAAAATTAAACAACAAGATAATCCAGCAACAACAACAAAAACATTACAAAATAATAATAATAATATAAAACAATATATATGTTGTGTATGTAATGTTGGTGATACATTAGCTTATATTTATTCAAAAAAATCTGGTATAAGAGAATTAACAAAAGGTTCACATGATATAAATTGTTTACGTGATATGAGAGATGCATTAGGTGCATTAGGACCAGTTGATGGTATTAATCCAGAATTAAGTAATTTAACATTATCATTAACAACATTACAACATGGTGATATTGTTATGGTATGTAGTGATGGTTTAACTGATAATTTTGATCCGAATGTATGTCGTTTTACTGTAAATCAATTAAATGATAATAAAGAGAATCATAATAATCATAAAAGAGATAGTATAAAACAACATTCTACTAAAATAATAACAACAACAACAACAACAAGACAACAACAAAGTAGTAGAAAAGCACCAGTAAAACCACCACGACGATCTCAACCACAACAACAACAATCTAAACCAACAACAACAACAACAACCTCACAAAAGATTACTGATAACGAATCGAATCCTTTAATTGAACACTTTTTGAAAGAGAATCCAATTGATAAGAAACCAAATGATACTCGTTATAGACGACAAATATCTAGTCCTAGTTGTACAGAAACAACAAGTAGTAGTAATAATAATAATAATAAACCACCGCCACAACAGGGTTATAAATTTTTACGATCTAAAACAACAATAGATGTTAAAAAAAATAATCATCGACATACGTCAACAACAACAACAATAATACAACGTAATGAAGATGGTATTCCATATGTAACACCAATTCAACGTTATGAATTACAATTATTATTAATGGAAGATATAATAATGAATGGTATTAATGAACAATCCAAATCGGCAACAACAAGGACAACAACAGCAAAACAATTATGTGAGAATTTAATTAATTTCACTTATAGTATAACATCAGCTAAACGACATACGTTAGAAGATAATGATTTATATTATAATAATTGTGATGGTTTATTAGTTGAATTATCACAACAAGAGAAAAGACAACGACGTAAACGATGTTTAGATAAAATACAAAATTTACCAGGAAAATTGGATCATGTTAGTATTGTTGCATGGAATGTTGGCAATACTGTTTAAATTGAATTGGATGATTTTTTTTTATATATATATAAAGTGCAATTTTTTGTTGAATTGTTTTTATTTTGGAAATCGATTAAAATTTAATTATAAGTGTATCTAACATTTATTTATTATAATTTTGGTCATAGGTGTTTTATCACAATTAAAAAAGAATTCGATTCTAATTACATCAAATCTAATATTAAAAGATAACGGTATTTTATCTAGTAGTTGACTGTGCTTTTTGTTATATGTAGTGTCGTAGCTTTGTTCATACACTTTACTATATTTGTTAATGTAGTTTGCAAGTGGTTGAATCAAGTTACGATACTACGTCAATGAAAAGCATGGCCAACTAAGAGGTGAAATATTGTGGTACATTCGATAGAATCGATAATAAATACAGAATGTTTCTTTGCTAGATAAAAAATATACAGGGTGTTTCACTATTACAAGTTGAATTGCAAAGGAACTTTGATAATATCATAATAATGGCTTTTGATGAAATTTGGAATTTTATTACTGAAAATTATACGAATCTAGTAGCTTATGTTAGGACGTGCCATTTATAATAAAACAAAAATTCATAGGTGACTCCAAAACTATTTCAATTACTTTTATAATTAAATTAATTAAAAATTAGTGAAGATTACTAGATTTGTTCTTTACACGGAAAATTTTCAATGAAAGTAAAAATTTCAGAATTTGGTTAAAAAAGATTATCAAAAAGTCCATTGTCTTAACTACTTAAATGCGAAATTTCAAATCTCAAACTTGAGTAATTTTATCTATTTTAATTTAATCAAAAAATCTAAAAAGTGCAATAAAAAATATGGTTTCATTTAAAATAAGAGTAGAGTGTACTACCCCGTATAATAGGGGTTGTTAGAACAACGAAATTACTTTCAAAAAATACTTTGAATTCAAATTCCGTCAATTATCAAACTTTTTGTTTAAAAAAACATAAACCAGTCTGTATACCGTACTGGCAAATCGAAGTGAAAGCATAATAGAAATATGTACATCTATCTTTTTCTCTCATTATCACACAAAATTTCATAGTATTTCCTCTAACAGTTAGTTAGCTATGCTTTTGGTAACATAATATCGTAACTTGATTCAGCCATTTAAAAAATACATTAGTAAATGTCCATTGTGAATCAAGTTACGATACTACGTTACAGTCAACTACTAAGGGAAATAACATGGTATACTCGATACACTAAATTTCGTTGAACTCTAACCGAATACAGAATACCACAAATTGTGCGTATTAAAAACTGAATAATTAATGAAAATTTGTGCTATTCTATCACAATATTAAATGACTCTATCAAAATTTATAAGTTTAGATATATGTATAGAATACCACTATTGTAAATATACAACAATTGTGCTTAAAGTCACATTAAATTATTGTATTCTAGAATAAAATTGAATAAAACCGTGAATATTAACACTTTTAAATATAAATTTACAATCCATAACTTTATTCCAGAATACCACACAAATGTCTGAAGAAACATCTGCATAAGACCTATACATACACGGTGCACAACACCATCTCACCTTGTAGTTGGCCATGCTTTTCGTTACAACGTAGTGTCGTAACTTAGTTCAGCTGCTTGTTTTTCCACCTCAATGCTATCAATTAGTCAGCGTTGAAAAATCAAGCAAGGTTTGCATTTACCAAAGGTAATAAAGTATATGAATCAAGCTACGACGTGATATAATCAAGACACAGCCTACTATGAGATGAAATAGTGTTGTTAATACACCCTAAATATTCGAATAATTTCTTAATAATATTGATAACAAGTATAAATATTTTAAATAAAAATTTATAAATTCAACGTACATAATAATTGTTGTCCTGTTGTTGTTATCAATTTATTAATTTGATTAGCATGCATTGTTTCTTTACATAGAATAATATATGGTTCATAATTTTGTATTTCATTCAATAAATCTAAATCATTATCAATTAATTGTTGTTCATCATTTTTTGTTATTGTAATATTAAAACGTTGTGGAAATATTTGTATTAATTGTTCTAATAACATTGTTGTTGCTGTATATGTTAAAATATCTTTTAATATTTTCATATGAAACAAACAAATACGTTTTAAATTATCATTTTGACTTAAACGTAAAATACGACGTTGTATTGTTGCAATTAAAAATTTCCAATCATCTGTACGTTGAAAACGATCCTAAAACAATACAAAACGAAAATCAATTAATTTAAAAAAAAAACATAATTATTTATTAAAATTATTACTTTAGCAAATTGTAAAAGACATTGAGGACATTTATCAATCAATAAAACAATAGCATCATTGATATTTAATAGAATTGAACGTAAACTGATATTACCACGTAGATTATCATTAAGTGTTATAAAAGTTTCCACTTCATTCAATATTTGTTTCGATACTATAGGTGAACATAAGATTGCTTGCAATTTCTTTAATACAAAATCACCATCATTTTTATTATGATGATAATTGTCTTTTTTTGTATAATTCTCAACGCAAATTTCATACAATTTCGATGTGATTTCCACTTGAAATGGTGGCATTTTATCAAGGTAAGCATAACGATAATTTTCAAATAAATATGTTGTTGTTGTTGTTGTTATTGTTTTAGATACGTGATCATCACTAAAATATGTTGTTTTATCATCACAACCATCATCATCATCATCATCATCATCATCATTATTAATATCAAATTGTTGTTGTTGTTGATCATCTTTAATTTGTAATAATTGTAATTGTGATAAATATGAACGTATTAATAATTTAATTGCATCATTAACACCACGTTCATACATTAATTTATTAATATCATCACCATATTTTTTAATATAATTATTAAAATATAATTCTAATGTTTCTTGTAATAATTGACTAATATGTTGACTATTATCATTACCAATACTAGTTGGTATATAATCTAAGAATATACGTATTAATTTATTTAAATTTATTGTTGTTTTATCAATAATTAAATCAATTAAAATTTTTGAAAATTCTTTTGGATATTTTTCAATTAATAAACAACTAAAATCACTAAAATTTAACATAATTTTTGTACGATTATGATAATTTTGTGTTATATCAAATAATAATTCCCAATTATTTAATAATAATTCTAACAAATTATTAATTTCAATTTGTTGTAAATATTCTAATGATTTTTGTTTATTTGATTTTTGTAAATATAAAATTGATAATGATAAATTTAATAAATTTATATTACAATCAAGTTTTTTTAATGTTAATAAATTAATTAATTTATCAATTGAATATTCACGTAATATACAACATTTTATAATTAATTCAGGTAAATCATTCATATTGATTATATCAAGTATTGTTTCAATGAAATTCTGTTTTGATTGATTACCAAAAAATCGATCAACATCACGTACATTACGCATCTCCATTAAGATAAATTTCAAATAATTCATTAAACCTTTCATTGACTAGAAAAAACAAAAATAATAATTAGAAAATTAAATTATAATTAACAAAACCTACTAGATTTTCTAACTCAACTCTGTCTAACAAGTTGCTACTGTATTAAAATAGAAAGTATTTTCATCTCTGTTTTACTATAATAACTTGTAAGAATAAAACAGAGATGGAAATACTAGTTGTCTCTTTTATGTGGTGGTAATTAGCGCCAGTGTGGCCAAAACTGATTACTTCTTAAAAGTTTGCTTTATATGAAAATAGACAGCGTTGAGTTGAAAAATCAAGCATGCCTTTGTAATTAATTAATTAATTACGTGATTATTGGATTGTTCTTGAATTTTTCGTACACGTCTTACTACTTGAATTGGTGATATTCTCGCCATTTTATAATATGGTATTGCTAATTTATAATCATCCTCATTATTACACCTATAATTATAATTAGTAATTAATAAAAGAATAATTAAATTAATTAAAGCTTACATGATATAATGGTCACCTAATAATGCACAACTAGTACGGTACAATTCAATTAAATCGTCACAATTTTGTTGTTTTGGTATTATCAATCTTACATTATCATCAATATTTGTCCATTGTTTTAATAATAAACTTAAACGTAATATAATATGTGCTTCACTTAATAAATGACAATAAGTTTGTATTGATGTAAAACGATGTACATTTGCTACTATTGTTATATCATTATAGATTGTTTTTGCATTTGGTAATTCTAAATTATATAATGTCCAATATGTAGCATTAGAACTATAAATTAAATTAAATTAACAAATTATAATTACATAATTATAAGTAAAGAATTATCGTATACAATGCTATTTCATCTAGTAGTTGGCTATGCATTTAGTTACGTAAGTTGTAGAATGATTCGGCTGCTTGTGTTTCGATTCGAAAGAATCAACGCCTGTTTGATTTTTCAGCTCAGCGCTGTCTAATTGTCCTGTGACTATGTGATCTGAATAGTAATTTTTGAGAAAATTCCAATTTTTGCCGCATTGGCGCGACTTACTATCGTCCTAAAAGAGATATCGAGAGAGATACCTAATATTTCCATCTCTATCTTACTCGTTTAATGATCATTTAGTTATGATTTGATAGTAAAATAGAGATAGAAAGACTAGCTATTTCTTTTTATGTAGTGGTAACTAGCGCTAATATGGCCAAAATAGGAATTTTCTCAAATTTGCTTTTTATGGTATTTAAAAAAAAAATATGCACAGCTATCCTGACAGACAGCGTTGAGCTGGAAAATCAAGCAGGCCTTGATAAAAAATCATTTTTAAACAATACGAATCAATTGGCTGTATCGGTGTTAGCAAGAGCTGCTTGATTGTTCATCTCAATGTTGTCTAACAACAGATCTGTGCCTACTTGATTTAAATAGTAGTTTTTGAGGAAATTCTAATTTTGGGCATATTGGCGTTAGTTACCATCACATAAAAACAAATACCTTTTATTTCTATCTCTGTCTTACTCATATACAATTCAAATCAAACAGGCACTGGCTGTTAGAAAAATCAAGTAAGCTTTGAGAAAATCATTTATAAACTCCGTATGAATCAATCTACGACACTATATGAAACAGCATTGTATAAATCAACCCCCCTTCCACCTCTATCTACTTACCTACTATTTGAACCAATTGAATGTGTTGGTGATATATCACCATTATTATTATTATTTGCTAATAATATTAAATGATGATCATTTAATAATAAACGTTCAATACCTAAAAATGGACGTAAACCAATTAAACATATTGGATCATCAATTGATGGACATGTTATATTAATATTATCACATAATTCAAAATTTTTAAATAATTTATGTCCATAACGTAATGTATATGATTCTAAACCACTTTCAGTTAATGCATGTAAAAAATAATCTTCCATAACAAATTGTTGTATTGGTGATGTAAATGGATAAATACCAATACAATTATCATGATTATCATTTGTATTATCTAAAAAAAAAATAAAATAATAGTAATAATAAATAATAATAATTAATAATAAATTGAAAAAACATACGAATTTCATCAAAATAATACAAATAACCTTCTTGTTGTGTTGCTAACATACAAACAATTCCAGTTAATGAACGTTGATAATCACTAATTAAACAATTATTATTATTATTATTGTGATTATTATGTATATAATTGATTAAATTATCATCGATATATAATGGTTTTAATGTAAAACATTTGAATTCTTCTGTAATTTGTCGATGTAGACTTTCTACAATAATTGGTACCAATTTCAGTTGTATCAAATTAACAATCTCATAATTCTTATCACTATTAGTGTTATTATTATTATTATTATTATTAATAAGAATAGTACCACAAATCTCTTTATCACAATACATAAATGGATTTTGTTTATGTATAAGACTGTTATCACGTTTTATTGTTGGTAAATCGATTGTTGTATGGCGATTTAAGTGATGATCATCTAATAATTGTTGATAATCTACAGTTTCATGACAATATTCAAAATTCTCTTTATTATTATTATTATTATTATTATTTTGATGATTATCATTATTGATAATTTTAAACACGTACATATTCTCACGATTCATCATCCCAAAATAATTCTCATTCATTTGTATTTGATTAGGTTGAAATGGTAATTGTATCATTATTGATAATTGTTCAAAATCAATAAATTTCAATTTTGATATATCATGTGTTTTAACACAAAATTGATAAATAATTAATAAATTTTTATCATTTAATATTAATAAATTACCACTAATTGGACAACATTGTATTTGTTGTGGATTATCATTATGATTATTTATTAAAATTGGTATTTCAATCATTTCTAAATTTGTTAATTCTGATTGATTTGTTGTTGGTGTTACCCTACCAGCAATCCGTGCACGCATTGGTTGTACCATACCACATTCACTACGATTTAAACTAATACCACTTGTTGTCATTTTTGATTGTTGTAATGTTACAATATTATTCCAATTAATATAAATACGTACAAAATTGATTTCTTTATTTTGTCGATTAAATTTCGTTTCTAATGTACCAATATAATCACCATTACGACTATAAATAATTTGGATAACTTCATCAACTGTTGGAAATGTAAATAATACATCTGTATCCATACTATTATTATCATCATCATTATTATTGTTATTATTTAAATTATGGACTTCAATTGAATTATTTGTTAATGCTAATAATAATTTATCAGGTGGTACTGTTGTACATGCTGTTGGTTGTTCTATTGTTTGTACATGTTGACCAACAAAATGATGTACTGATATCACACGTACCATTCTCTATAAACATTAAAAAAAAAATGATAATTAATAAGATTACAATTAGACTATTTAGTACAAACATTCACACTTAATCTATTCGTTTTTTATTTAAATATTAATTTTAAAGGTAATGTTTTATCGATTTTTGCTGGAACTAGGTGGCGAGAGGCCCGAAAAAATAACCGTGACCTAATCTTCAGACTAGCCCTTAATTATTGATTTAATTCTCTGTGGATAATAATTATAGAAATTGCAATAAACTTACTATTAAATTGATATTTTTATTTGTTTCTTATAGGGAATGTGTTGTAATTTTTAAATTTTCATCATTTTTTCTAATTGATTTTTATAAAATTTTAAAATTTTGAAATTTTTTCAACTTACAAAAAAGTAGGGTTAAGTTTAAACGTTTGATACTAGCGCAATCATACTGCTGTTATTTGTACTAAATTACTATATTGGCAAATGTAGAAATCTCTACCTACATTAAATTAATTTTAAATATAATAATTATTGTATCTGATTTATTTATTGATTCAATTAACTTGAAAACTAATTTTTGATTCTATACTTAATATACGTAAAGTGTAGAATTATTAGATTTTAATTTTTCTCAAATTAGTAGCCAAAGTTCTAACAGAACACCACTAGATGTCAGTAGTTTATTTAATTAACTTTACTATTACAGTCACTAAATATATACAGTACCGCAAATGACCGCCATTTTGGATAAAAATGTATGGGGACATTTGAACATGATTTGAACTTTAAACTATAAATTGGTAACATTGAGAAGTAGAATTAAAATCAAGATATCTGACTTTATGACAGATTATTGAGAATAGCCAATAGTATGACATATTATTACAAATGCCGCCATTTTGGATAAAAAATTTGCTTTTTCTCTCTCTAACACATTGGCCCATGCAATTGCGGTACTGTGTATATTTAGTGACTGTATTTACTATTTGATACTGACGCGCTCTATTCTTTATTAATTAAATTAAGTAATAGCAAAATACAGGAATCTACAAATTTGTTGAATCAAATTATAAAAATAAGGATTAGATTAATTAGTGTAATTAATAAACATTGAATTTTAAAGTTAAAAGAGTATACGTACAATTTAAATTATGGAATTATTAGATGTATTGAATTTTTTAGCATTTAATACACAAAGCTTTGAGGAGTTGTTACTTGATGTCGCTAGACTATTAATATAGGAATTTTTAATTTAATTGACGGTCAATGTTTTGAAAATAAAAAGATCTCCAAAGGCAGCAAGTACCTTATATAGCGAATTTTTTATGTATCTACATACTGAAATATTAATTGCAAAACATTCTTATGATACTGACAATTAATATATTTTAATAACATTGAATCAACTAATAAATTCATTTCCCGTAATACGTTTAATCAAGGCCTGCTTGATTTTTTCAAGCGAAATTCTCTAGCAGGCCTTGTGTCTAATATTAACTGTCAAAATTAGTTACCCCCCGCGATATTCAATTTTTTTTCTAATATCAATTGTCAGAACACATAGCCATCTTAGATACGTGATTTTACTGCTTATACTCAAAAAAGAGATTTTTGCATTTTTCTTGCGATCCAATGAACCGATTTTGATGATTTTTTTTCTGGGTCATAGAGGATCGACGACTCTACTGTTATTTTAATTTTCATCAAAATCTAAGCAAATTTAATATTGAAAATGATTTTTTTTAACATTTCTTCAGCTCTTATTCCAAAAGTGTTGGCCCTACCAGTCTGGCCAACGAACTCATCCAAGCTATCACAAAGACCGATTTTTGTACCAAGTTTCATTAAGATTGGTGTATTTTTACGGCAGTTATCGTGGATATACATATATAAATATATATATATATATATATATATATATATATATATATATATATATATATATATATATATATATATATATATATATATATATATATATATATATATAAATTTTAACGAACGGTGGATATGGGTTCCTGAGGTTCCAAAACGAACTTCTGTGCAAAAATTTTTCGGAAATTCAAAAGTGAGGATCTCGTCATTAGCTAATTTTTTTTAAAAAAATTCGCTAAAATGAATTTTTGAAAATTTAATAAAGATAATAAAAATAATAATAATTCAATTATTTATTTTTTTCATTGTTACTACTTGTATAACCATTTTTTGTACAGGACCGGCTTTAGAATATTTAACGCCGTCTAGAAACTAACATTGCTCAATAGATAGCGTTAGTGATGATGCAAAAAAATAGACAAATCTTGTAGAACAATAGGCATAGTAGATTATTACTTTTTAATGATAAAATAATATCATTAAAATAATTGTTGTAAAAGCAATGCATATAGATACAGATAAGGTGTAGTATTTCATTGTATAAATTCTTACATTTGCACACTAGTTTACAAAATATAGAAACTTTAACGTCTTTGTTCACTATATACTCTCTCTATCTCTTTTCTGTTTGTACGTAACTATTTGAAAATCCATTATTGTATATTTTAATAATTATTCTCGCACTTGTCCGTGTGAAATATTATAATGTTAATTTACACTCTAATTATTTGATTAATTACATACTTCCTCTAAATAATTAACAACATTAACCTATTTAAAAACAAACAAAAATCGGCATAGAGAGAAATTTTTGCAAATTTTCAGCAACAACAATAAAACAATTAAAATAATGAAACAAAAAAAAAAACACAATTATTTACCGAAATTTAACTGTTGTTTATCTGAACTGTGTTAAGAAATAAAGCGTCATAGATGACGTAGATTAAATCTACATACATATATTTTTTAGAATTCATTGCAATTTTTTTCAACTTGAAGAAAAAAGAATTAAAAAAAAAAATTGCAAATTTCCGTTTATTGGAAATTTTGTAATTTGTATTCTTATTGTTATTATGTTTATTTATCATTGTTTAAATATAAATAAATTTAAATTGACAATAATTTTTACATATCTGTCTATACAGGATGATTTTATTACATTTTATAGATTCCTAGAAACAATTGTATCTAGTAACCTTTGCTAATTAACGCTATTTGCAGTAAAATAAGTCTTTTAATTCAATTCTTTACTTGTACCTACTAGAAATTGCAATTTATTTTATAAAAGTATAAAATAGACAAATAGATTTTATTAATTTAAATTAATTAAGTAATTAAATTGTAAAAAAAAATAATTTTAAAAAGTCACCTATGATTTTTTAGTTTGTTGCAAATGGCGTCTCCTTATAAAGCCCACTAGATTTGTGAAATTTTACAAGATTTTCAGATGTACAACGATATCTCACCTCACAGTTGGCCATGACAAATGTTAATTGTAGTAAAGTGAATGAATCAAGTTACGACGCTACGTAACTAAAGACATGGCCAACTGCGAAATAAAATTGTAAATTTAAGTATACGAAATAACGAATCATTCTGTATATAGAAATCTTGGAAAAATTACAAAATCTAATTGAAAATTTGTACAACAACAAGTGGATAAATTTATGGATAAAAGAAAAGAAAAAAATTGCGGAAATACATTATCGATCAATGTGTCAATTTTGCAAAACGTCCAAAAAAAAAAAATAAATAACAAAGAGCAAAAACGAGAACAAATTGATTGGAAATTTAAATTTAAATTTACGAAAGACAAAGAAAAAAAGAAGCTAACACTCATTCATGTATTCATTCATTCATTCATACATTCATTCATTTATTATGCCAATATTATAAAAAGATATTAAAGTATATGCGATTTTGAATTAATATAAATTCTATGGCGCTTGTTTTTTGCTTCCCCCTTCCACCCCCACGTCTCTACAACCATTTTATTGTGTTAATTTTTTTCTTCTTTTTTTTTTTGGTAAAAGAACCAGTAAAAAATATGAAAAGAGAACGGAAGTGTTGATTTCGAAGCGATTGATTAAATTTGCAAATTTCCTATCGATTCAGGACACAATCTAGATGGTGGTACAGAATGAATTAAGGGGTTGGTGGTGATGGTGGTGGTGGCTATGGTGGTAGACAAAAAGACGACAATCTCCCAGTAGGAGATGACGACCGCCTAGTGCCAGACGTCGGGACGTTAGGCGTCCTTTCTATTCCAACAATAGACACACACATAAATACAAAATTACGTATTAAGAAATGTGTCTATATGTACATCTAAAGAAAACTAGACATATACAGGGCTTTTCATGTAAATATGGCTTATAACAATAATCTCGCTATAACTGTTCCATTTATCTATAGAATAAGACAATTGTCATTAAATTCAATACACTCAATTGCTGATGAAGGCTTGATTAAGAATCATAGGTATTCCCTTCAAAATTTTATTGCATCTTTTAAGTTTATGACTACAGGGATTTAGTACAAGAAATTTAGTAGTGAGAATTCCTTTGTAATGATTAATGATTTATCTCGATATTAACAAATTTTTACAATGAAGCCATAACGAGATTATTATTATTATTATTATTATTATTATGAACCATATTTACATGAATGTCCCTGTATATGTATGTGTATATACCACTACTACAATAAGGGTTGATCTATTTCGCTGTGTTACAATTTCTAGATTATTGGGGATTGCTTTTTTTTACTCTCAAGTATTTATTCATTAGAAAAATTTAGATCCATTTCATCATCGAAATTACATTCATTATTATCTTTATTATTATTAATAATAATAATAATTAGATAAGCAATTACTCAAATCGTGTAGGTGTTGTATAGAATTCGTGTAAAACATTTGAATTCAGCACAATTTTGCCACGTGGATAGAAAATAAAATAAATTCAGGCATGAATGAAATGAAAAAGTGAGGGACGTATTCAGTATTGTATGAGCCGCCAATGCTTACGATTTATGGCTTCCCATTCATAATAAAAAAATAATAAAAATTATGGGGGTGAATTAGGGTAGGTGAGGATTTAAAAATGATCATAAAAGTACTCCTGTTTTCTTTTATTAGAAGATATAATTAAGTGATTTTTAATTGCGGAATTTCGTTTGAAAAGATGGCTAAGAAAAAAACAGTTGGTGAATTTACATTAATTAATTTTTTATGGAATTTTTCTGATAGATTTTTAGAAAAAAGGGGTATAGTTTAGATACTTTTTGTCTTTCTTTTTTTTCTTTTCAGGGGTGAATTCTTGACTTTTATTTTGTTTTTTAAGACATTTTTTATCATTTGAAATAACAAATTTTTGCTAAATTCTTCAATTGGGGTGAAATTAGCATTAAACATCAAAACAGTAGCGGCACGTGTTTTAAATTTGTGAGGGTGTTACTTTCACGCCTAATGTCAGCACCGAGAAACAAATATAAAGGAGGACATGAGAGAAAGAAATAGAGAAAAAAATAATGAAAGGTAAGAGAGGAAAACGGTAAGACTAAAGACAACGAAAGGCAAAAGACATGAGGAAAAAAGATGGGAGTGAAAAGTGAAACAAAAGAGAAAAGACAAGATAGAAGAGAGAGAGAGAGAGAGAGAGATGGATAGATAAGAAAAATGAAAAACAGAAAAGATATAAGAGAAAGGAAGAAAAAAGGCAGGAGAGGGAAAAGGAAAAAGGAAAAATTACACAAGAGAAAAAAGAAAGAAAAACAGAAAAGATAAAAATCAGAAGACAGTGAAAGATTAGTAGTAGGCCAGTGGCGTAACTCCAAAATTTGGACAAACCCAGCAAAATTCAGTACACATTTACAATACACATAATTTTAGGGCTCCTTAATTTTTCCTCTCACCCCGGTACTACTCCCTTTTGCACTACTGTAGTTCTGCCACAATCTAAGGGCCCTAATATTAAACCATCCCTAAGAAAAAGACAATAATAAACTTGATTATTTACTTTCATTTCATCTATTTTAGCGCATCCGAATGACAGTTGGTTGATGGAATAGAAGAAAGAAGGGGTTGTTTGAATCATAATAAAAAACAACAACAACAACAACAACAACAACAAATAGAATGAAACAGTAACCCTTTTTCTACCCTTGATTTAATTACATTGAAATTTATACTTTGAAGACCTATCTTGACTATTGTGTAAATTTATCCACATCTGTTTCTATCCTTATTTATCACCCTTTCAATTTTTTTCTTTTTTTTTGTCAACTTCCCTATTGTTACCAAATATCGGATGTCCGATATATTTTAGGACATATTTCATTTTGCAGTTGGCTGTGCCTTTTAGTACGACGTAATGTCGTAACTAGATTCAACCATTTGAAAATTACATTAACAAATGTCAAAATTAATAAAGTATGAATCAAGTTACGATATAAAAGCATAGTCAACTGTGATGTTAAATACCCTTGTAATGGGGTAATATTGAAATTTTTCATACCTGTGCTTATGTAAATTTGGTAGAAAATCCAGGTAGATTTCTCATATTATTATTATTATTATTATTGAGAGAAAGGAACGAGGCCGAAAAAAAATTGATTGTGAATAAATTTGTACCGGCTACTAGAGTTAATACAACCACTTTGGAAGAAACAAAACTAGGCTCGAAAAAGGGGCCGCGAATAAAAAAAAACACCCAAATAATAATACGAAGAAGAAACGTTATAAGTTATTATAACAAACCCTTGACTACCAAAACAGTTTTTTTTTCAATCTTGTTTCTTATCCATTTAAAAAGAAGACCATCATTAAAATTTCTACCTAAAGTCTTTCAATATAAAAAAAAAAATTAAAATCAAGAACAACTTTAACCCTTTTTTAGATTCTTACTTATCGTGGGAAACAACACACATACATATATAAATAGACAAATGGTGTTAGATTCGATTAGAACCAGTCTTAATTCCATCAAAATTCGCCCTGAAACTGCCCGAATAAGCTCCCTCTCCCTTCATCCCTCAAAAAAAAAACATACAGGGTGTACAACATTATTTCACCACTCACAGTTGGTTATGCTTTTGTTATATCTAATCGTAACTTGATTCGTTTACTTTACTACATTTGGCATATTTGTTTCAATAAGCAACCGAATCAAGCTAAGACACTACGTGTACCAAAAGCATAGCCAACTAAAAGATAAAATAGTATTATACCGTTAGTACTGATAATTATCAATAATATTGATAATAATGATAAGGCTGATTGCCTTGACAAATGAAAATAATAATAATAATAACAATAATTGACACAGATTCGTGATTTTGCACAATATGTATTCTACCCAGATATTTGGATATATGTAAATAAGAAACAAAATCACGAATCAAGTGGGCGTGGGGGGGGGGTGGCAAAAAATAAAAAAAATAAGAAAAATGAAACAAAATTCGGCCACCCAACTAACCAGTTTTTTTAATCATTATTTTTTATTGTATATTGAACAATAATAATAATAATGATAATGATGATGATGATAATGATAATAAACTCGTACATGTTGACCAGTTGTTTAGCTTATTTATTAAGATAGCCAATCACTTGATTGGAGATTGGATGATTATCGTGGATTTGTATACAGAACGTTCTACTGTCAAGGCAGTTTCTTTATTTAATTTTTTGAGGGGTGAAGGGGATGGACGATTTATAGTAATTTGTTAATCAAATTTGAGATTTATTTGTACTTTTGTTAGTTTAATTTTTTTTCTGGATGTTAAAAATTCAAAATTTCTCAAAAATCGTCTAATTTAGCCCATTCAATTTTGCTATAAATCTATAGAAATGTAATAAAATTTTAACATTTTCTATTTAAAAAAATATGAAAGTGGGCTATACTACTACCACCTATAATAAGGGTTGAGAGAAGACTAAATCTAGATTAGATAAAGTGCTAAAACAATAATTACAAACTAATCTTTCATTAAAGTCCATCGATTAGAAGGCCATTTATTGCACTTCAATTCAGATAAACAGATATGTTAGTGAATCATCCAGTATACAACCAAAATTGAACGATTTAATCGTACGGTGTCAAAAAGTTTCTTTTGTTTTCGCTGTTCTCTCTCTCTTTATCTCTCTAGATCTACAATGAAGAGAAAGGTATATAAAGAATGCCGCCATATTATCATATAACAATATATAAGTGTCTTTAAAGAGATATACAGGGTGTGTCTTGACGATGGGCCATTAGAATGAAAAGAAGTTTCTATTGATTAACACTCATTATATGGGGTAGTATACCCTACTCTTTAATTTTTTAATAAAATGGTATATTTATTGAATTTTTGAATTATATGATTAAATCAAAGCCAACTTTGTTTCTATGATTTGTGGTCTAATATAAACAAGATATGAATGCTTTAAAATTGCCTAAAAAAACAACGTCATTTCAACTAAATGCTGAAAGATAATTGAATGCTATAACATTTGATCAAAAGTACATTTTTTGTACTATTTGCATTCGAAATTTCAATGTTTCATTGCTTACAGTTTCATAGATATGAATCTTTAAACCAAACATTGCAAAATTTGAAATTTTACCAAAAAGTGAAAATATCTAAAAAATTGTAAGTTTTACATCACAAGTTATATAATCAAAGTCTACTTCAGTTTAACCAAAAAATCCAAAAATGCAATAAAATAAATCATTGTTTTTAAAATAAGAGAGTAGGGTGCACTACCCCTACAATGGGGGTTGATAGATCAACGAAAATATCTTTTAAAGGTCATTTAGGTACAAAAATATATATAAAATTTTACAATTTTCGATTATCTTTTTAATTACCCATGATCGAGACACCCGCTGTATATATTTAACATTTTGATATTGTAGTGGGTATAAAAAACAGGACAGTGCAATTTTTCCCCTCCTGTCCCTCTCACAGCGTTGTTCATTTGTTTCGTTTTTTCTGTAACAGCAACAGAAGAAGAAGAAAAAGTAGAAAAAATCGAATAAATGGAAGACTTATCTGAAGAAGACGCGGTACAAGAAACGTGGGTGTTCCATGCTTGTTAATGTCAATTTTTTTAAAAACATGTGAATTTTTTCCAATTCTTTTTTGACACTCTTTTTAATTTTTTTCTTCTCTTTCATGATTTCACTTTTTTTCTCTGTGTGTGTATTTAAAGCAGTCGTTTCGTTGGAATTTCATTAACTTGAAACAGTTGAAAATAGATTAAATGTAAATTTAATTTTTTTTTTATATAAATTCTTTATTAATAAACGCAAAGCCTAAAAATAAGCACACACCACCTACGCTTATTTTAAGTGCGCTTTAATTTCCCCCATGATCAACAAATCCGTTTAACGCTCGCTCACTCTGTGTTTATTTTACCTGTACACGTGTATACTTATCAATTGTATTGGTGGTCTTTAATTAAGCCTACCAACCAAACAAAACGAAATTCTTTTTTTTTATATAAATATAACAATAATTAATCATTGAAGAGCAAATTTTCCGGTAACTAATCATATTAACACTTAATTCGTCTTTTTTTTCCTTAGCTTTTTGTTTATTTTTTTAAGGCGAGCGTGCGCGAATTTTGGCGTGTGTGTGTGTGTGTGTGTGTGTGTGTGAAGAAAGTGCGCTAATTTATCAACATTACACATTTTTAGGCACAATACAATACACATATGACTAATAATATCAAGTATGTGTGCAATTTTTAATTATTGTCCTACCATGACAATCAAATTGTTATTGATGCACTGTTTTATATTCATTCATACATATACACGTGTGTGTACCTATGTATGAATGAATGAATGAATGAATGTGTATGTCACACTAATTTCAGTTTATTGACACAATCATAATAATAAGAATAATAATAATTTTGATTGTTTTTCCTGTTAAGCTGACGTCAACATTGTTGAATTATCTTTGATACGTTTTATTGTAAATATCTATAAAAAGATTCCCCCCTCTTTTTTCCCGATTTTTTTTTTCATAAATTACTGTTAAATTTTGGGGAATTCTCATTTTACCTGTTTATTTAAATATGTCAATACGTATTATAAATTTTATCAAAATGTTAATTTTACAGGTTTATTACGTCAAATTCAAATTTTTTTGTATTTAAAGAAATAAAATGGCAACATAGCTGTCAGAGCTAACTTTTGTCTTTCCGTATATTTAACGAAATCATTTGGAAACAATGCAGAGAGAGAGAGAGCAAATTTAAGTAGATCAGCTTATAAAAATTGGCAACGTTGCCATTTATACCCATTATTCTCAATTTCTATAGCAAAAATATTTACAATAAATCAAGGCAGTGAGTGTGAAGTTAAAAAAGTGATTTGACACTAAAGTGTATTATTGAAATGTTGCCATTTTTACGTAAGAAATTATGTACAAGATGTCCGCTCCGACAATTTACAATTTCTAATAAAACTAATGCAGCGATTAGAAAAATATATTAAAGGATATGTAGAGTAGTTCATGGAGAATATTTTGGCATAATTAGAACCTTGTAGCTTATTTAGAAGTCGGTTAAAGAACGTTCATTTTGGACACTGCTGAAAAAACTAGCTAAGCACTTAAAATAATCTTCTAACACTGTATTTTCCTCCATTTTATTTTGAAAATAGTTGACTATAAAATGTAATTGTTTAGAAAGTTTTTAAGAATTGCAACATTGCACAAAGCAAGCATCTTTTCACTGATTTAAGGACCAATCTACAAATATTTAGAAGATGTTTCAAATCGCTCTATTAATTTGGTGGAAACTATAAGTGTCAATTTTGCCAATTGTTACTGTTTTTTTTTCTTTCTAAATGACAAATGTTGTAGATTCTGAAGGAGGCTATGGTTTATATTTATACTAGAAAAAAAAAGAAAAAACATAGCCAACTCTGTATTTTAATGACGTTATTTTGAGTGTGTTACATAGCGTATAAGTCATGCGGTAGATAATTATTTTGCCAGTTATTTGATCGACATGGTACGACTAGAATAAGTAGGCTACACACGCACTCTACACAGAGGTTTACACACACACATATATATAGTCTCAGGCTTTATATTATAAGCTCCAGTGTTGGTCTTTAAGTCAAACCAAGTCGGTTTGTTAACAAAATAAGACAATTTAATAAATAGAAAATTAAATAAAAATATAAAGAACGAACACTTCGATCTCGACTGATTTTTTCGATATTTAAACAATTTTGATTTGGTATAAATACGAGATTTTTTTGTTTATTTTTGAATAAAACCAAATTAAAGCTCTCGAATTTTGAAATTGTAGTGCTAACACTTAAACACCACACTAATAGATAAAGGGAGGGCTAAAATTGGGAAAAAATTTTGGAAAAGAAGCTGGAAAATTTTTGAAATCTGGACACGACCAACTCTTAATTATTGTTTTTTTGATAAAAATTTTTTTGTAATTTTTGAAAAGAATTGTGATTGAAATTTGTGATCGATATACCACCCCTATATTTTTTCGTTTCAAAATTTTTTTTTGAAAGGGGTGGAAATTTTTGGATATATTTAAAAAAATACAACAAATTGATGTGTTGATTTTTTGAAAATATACAATTTGTAAGAGAAAAAAAATGGCATCAACGATTACAACAACGAATAGAAGAAGTGAGTGCTTTCGACTGAAATTTTCGAAAATGTGATAATTTTTTTTTTTTTTTGAATTTTATTATTGTTGAAAATTAAGCAAAATTACCGCCAGTGTTTTTCTTTGTAGTATTTTGACAAAATTTTTGAAATTTGTGATAGATTAATTTGTGATAATTTCGTAAATTTGGCGACTGATCTACAAATTTTTGTTTTTTTAAGATTTTTTTTGTAATAATAATAATAAATTGTTAATTTAATAATGGAATCGTCTGTGAAATTATCGATAATTAGCCGAAATAGTGTATTGAAAATCCCCCAAATGTGTCAAATTAGAACAATACAAACTTTAGTAATTTTACTAATTTTAATTATAATTAGTCCAACATTTAGTACTAGTGATAATCACGAAATTGTGCATCATTCAACAACGAACCGTACAAACAGTATTATAAAAAGACGTTCTAGTAATTATGATAAGACAGATGATAATAATAATAATAATGATGATGGTGATAGTAGTGTTGTGATACAAAATCAAACAACATCACAACAACAACAACAACAACAAGAACGTTTAAAGAGTGGCTGTGGTTCCTGTAGGATGCGTGAAGAGATCAAAAATCGCAATTTGGAAATCATCAAATCTGAAGTATTGCGACGGATGGGCTTCCAAAAGCCACCAAATATCACCGGTCGTATTCTACCACCGGTACCACCACATTTCTTAGCTAAAGTCGATCTAGAATATGGCAATATGCAAAGTGATCAACCATCATCATCATCATCATCATCATTCAAAACTGGCTATTCGATCACAGAAGAAGATGATGATTATCATGTTAAAACACAAGAAGTATTAACATTTGCACAGCCATGTAAGTTTTTTTTGATTTTTGATTTTTAAGTGTATCATTTTTTTTTTTTGGTTTTAAATTCAACAAAAATTCCAAAAATTTCAAAAAAAAAAGAAAACTAACAAGAAACGACCACCGAAAAGGTTATCATTGATGCTAATTTAAATTATTATTATTACTATTATTATGACTGAAAAAAAAGAAATTAGCAACGCCACACGATCATAGTCTACATATACAACAATGTTAATTTTAATTGAATACATTTTGATAATTATTATCAATTATATAAAATTAAATTAAATGCATTTAATTCTTTCCTTATTTCTTTCTTTTATTCATTTTAAATTTTAAATTATTATTATTATTATTATTATTAATTAGGCTCGATTATTTATAGAAAAAGAAGAATTCTTTACAGGATGATTCATTACTGTCAACTCTTGTTAGAGAATATTTTTGTAGTGTTAGTTCTAGTTATTGAAATTTTAGCACTTTTACTAATTTTAACACTTTAATTAATCTTTAGAGGGTAGTTTTAGTCTTCTAACAACCCCTATTTTTGGTACTAAACACAATGTTATACTTTTATTGCATTCTTAATTTTTATGGTAAAGCTGAAGGGTTAAATCAAATGTTTTTTCTTTTATTTATTTTGGACTTTTTGGTGAAATTTTGAATTTCAAATTAAAAAGTAATATCTCAAAAATTATTGAAGCTGAAGAGTTAAAATTTGGAATTTACATAGTTAAAATAATGCAAATTTTATTAATTTGAAAAATTTTGATAATCTTACATAATTTAGCTTCAAATAATTGTTTATTTCAATCAATTTTCTAATATTAAGGGAAGATTTCACCAACATCATTTAAACTTAATGAACAGTTAGAAACAATAGTTGCTATATGATTATTAAAAAAACGCCTCTATAGCTTATTTGTTAGTTAAAATTTAACAGATGTTGGTGAAATCGATCCTATAAGATTTTTTACGATGTTTCTGATAATTCTAGTCTATAGATTAAAAGAAAAAAGTCAAAATGAAAGATTAGTAAAAACTCTAATAATTAATTAATCATTGTTTTACTTAAGTTGAAAATTAAGTTGAGTTTTTAACAATTTTAATTTCAAAGATAATGTTCAATGTAAAACTTAAAAAATTCAAAATACATCTCAAAACAAAGAATTTTTCAACTTAAGCATAGTTAAAAAAAAAACACAGAGCTGCATTGAAAATAAGAGAGCAGGATACACTATTCTCTTAAAATAAGGGTTTGAACTATCAGAATTCAATCTAGAATGAGAGCAAGACATAGAGAGAAAGTGTGTGTGTGTGTGTGAGAGAGAGAGAGGGAAAGTAAGAGCAAGAGCAAGAGAGAATGAGAGAGCAAGAGCAAGAAAGAGCGGGAGATTGAGAGAGAGAGAGAAAGAGATGGGGTATCAAAATGGTAATAAACCGATTTCACCAAATTCCACCAATTGGAACGTCGCTTACTATTTTACTATGATAGTGAATCGTTCTGTATATAGGCGCCACACACACATAATAAATAACCAATAGGGGGTCTGTCTTCTTTTTCTTTTCATTATAATCCTTTATTGATACAACAACAATAATAATAATAATAATAATAATAATAATAATAATAATAATAATAATAATAATAATAATAATAATAATAATGATAATAACAAATCCAGTTTCCATCGTCATTGTGAAGGTCGGTGATCAGTTTTTCCTCCCTCCATCTCCACCTAGTTCTCCTCCAACACCTGCAGCACCGCCTTTTTAATCATCTTCTTCTTCTTCTTCATTTATTGAAATTTTCTTTTTCATATAGAATTTTCCGAAAATGCACATATGTACGTGTTCAAGTCTAACCACCACATTTCAAGGTTTTTTTGACATACTGTATCATAATATTTCATTTCGTAGTTGGCTGTGCTTTTTGTTACGTAGTATCGTAACTTGATTCATATTTTACCTTATTAGACATTTGTTAATGCACTTTTCAAGTATACGAACTAAGCTACAAAACTACGTAACGAAAAGCATGGCCAACTATGAGATTAAATATTGTAGGATAGTCTATAAAGTAAAGTGACTCAAGAGATCCGATTTAAGCAATAAAATTAGTTCAGAATAACAAACAATTTGACAAAGAGATATCTACACCTGTCAACACCTGTTTGTTATTAATTTTATTACTTTAGTCAGTCTCTTAAGTCACTTTACAGACTATACACCTGATATGTTTATACAGTGTGTCTATTACAATGTGGACAACTCGACTTTGACTTTACATAAACTTGAAACTAATTTTTATTTACTATTATTACTTTTATTATCTAGTAATAAACTATTCGTTGATCGATTTCTCCGCCTTTTCTTTGTTCATTTATTTGCTTATTTATTTACTTATTATTTATTATTATTATTATTTAATAAATAATAAATAGAATTTACCACAATTCAAGGTTCTATTGTTGCAAGGTATTCAAACTATAAATCTATAATCTTATTGTAAAACAACTTGGTTTTGATATTAGTATATTGTCACTTTAAGAGCCAAGTCGGCGGCCTAGCGAATAGACAGAGTATAAAGCATAACAAATGTATAGTGTATGAAATGACTTAAGAGATTGACTAAACTAATAAAATTAGTCCACAATAGATTTGATAGGGGTATTGAAATATTTCCATTTGTTACTGTTGTAAATGTTATAAATTAAGTAATTTAAAGTAAAATTAATATGAAACATGAAAAGAAAAATTGTACAAATTAAAAACTGGGTAAATTAATGTATTAGTTATTATAATTAAATTAATAAATTGATAAATTAATTATCTGTTTTATAGAAAAATCTGGGACATTCACATCTGGTTCTTCAAAATTGTAACAAATTTATAAAATTTACAACAGTATTTCTATCTTCAATCTATTGTGGGACTAATTTTATTACTTAAGTCGAATTTCTTAAGTCTGTTTATACACTCTCTGTCTATCTCTGTCTATTTATAAATGGTGATTATAACATTGACAGATTCACAGGTGTTATAGTCAAGTTGACCAATATAATTTTAGACAAACTATATATGTATAAGTAATAATGGTGTTCTTTATTTTTTTAAGAGTTTATTAATAAAAATTCCATTATTATTGCAATAAATTTTAATAATAATAGATACATAGTAAATAGTGATTAGTGATAGAATTAGGTCCATATATAATGATGAATATTTTCGTGTCTGGCTTTTCGTCTGTTTCAATTATTTATTATTATTATTATTATTATTATTCCTGTATATGGTTTACTTTGCGCAATTGGTAATGTATGACCTTACAATCTGTGATTGACCTGGAGGTGTTTCATATTTTCGATGTTGTCATCACAACCAAGTCTATTCTCTCTCTTTCTCTCTCTTTCTCTCTCTCTCTCTCTTCATCTTAAAATTCTTTTTATCAATAAATTGATAAAAACACATACGATAATAAAATAATTAAAAGCGCACCATAGAGTGTGAAAAAAAATTATAGAATTTGCAACACATTTCTCGCCTCATTGTCAGAGTCTCAAGCGCGTTAACAGCAATTAATTACAACAAATAAAGATTGTTTGTAATGTAGGTCATAAATTATTAATTTTGCTATTTTTACAATTTAATGTCAACTATATATGTATACATATTAACAATTTATAAAATACAATTTATTATAAATAAATTAAAAAAAAAATATTTATATATGTATAATAATTTTTCATCACTCTTGTCAACACTTATTAGATTTACATGAACTTGGCTCGTACACGTGCCAGTTAAAAAAAAATATATTCATTAAATTGATAATGTCGTCGGTCATTGCTTATACTATGTATACTTCCATATACACATACACATACACATGTATACATATTACAATGTTACTTATTTGTTGATATGTGTATGTGTTTAGAAATATATCAATTATGGTAGCGAAATTTGCGAAATTCTCCCATCATCATCATCATCATCATCAATTTATAGATTCACACAGAAAAAAATGTAAACTAGGTCAAAGAAAATGTGCCAAAAATAATTAAAATTAGTGACCGACCGAAGATTCGGTTTCGGTCAAAAATCCGCCGAAACTATGGCCTGTGCTTTCCGCCTATGGATAAGCTTTCAAACAAGCTGTCGTACAGCTTTTTATCTTTCAAATTGTAGACAAGACGAGGTTAGAAAATTTTTTGATATGTTCCGAAATTTCACTCTCTACTTTAGAATTTAATGAAAATTTTCCAAAATAGAAAATTTTGTCAGATACACCGTGAAATTTCCAATACGACAGTGGTTTCCGTATTTAAATATCACAGATAACAAACGAGAAATCAATGATTAAAAATTGACACTTTTTCGAATATTTGACTATTGCGGTCCCTTAAATTAAGTACACAGTTAAGGGTGCGATGTACAATTTTTTCTCAAAAAGGCGAATGTTTAAATCATGATTCCTCATTTGTTTTTTTTTTTAAGATGTAGAAACGTACAATGGCACTTTAGGAAGACAGTTTCAAGTTGCATCGCAGAGTTGCTTTTGTTTTTGGAAATTTTGAGAAAATTCTGAATTACAACGAAAAATCTTTGAGTATGTTTTTTTTATATTTTCACCTATAACTCCGTCTATATTGATTACTTTGAAATTAAAATTTAAGTATTTATAGCAAATTGTAAGGATTTTCCAATTTTTCAAAATAATTTCCGATAAATTTGTTAATTTTCCGGAAAATTGATAAAAACGCAAAAATCAATTTTTAAGAATTTTAAAGATAAAGAACCAAGCGATACCTTGTTTGGCAGCTTAAACAAAGGGCATATGAGAGATAAGGACAAAAATTTAAAAATATTTCTCGAAAATTCGCCATTTGTTATTTTAACTCATTTGAAATAATTATTTTACAACTAGATTCATTCAAGTTTGTAGACGATTTAATGGCTCTTCCAGTCATAACACTGCATGACTGCCCAGTCGTGTTTTTAAGTGGCCAACTAATATTAGCCCAGGGCCTTCAAAGTTAACGTTCCGCTCCTGCAAAAACTTCAATCTTTCTGATGATTCAACAGAGTTTAAAGGGTGGGAATTATTAAACAACCCTTTTCATTGTTTTTTTTTTCTCTTTTATTTGTAGTTACTTATAGTTGTTAACTATATTGCGTGCTTGTTTGATGCATTTTTCAAATATACATATCGTATGCACTATTCTTGAAATCTTTGATTGTTAATTATTATTATTATTATTCGTGGAAAATTACGCATGTATTGATGGTGAAAACGATGGGTATACACGCAATTCTTCTATTGTTATTCTAATAATAAGTGAACGATATACATACATATGTAGGTACATATAGGAAAATATAGAAACCTTCTTGCTTACTATATAATATGCATATAATGTGTACTATCAATTAAACAAAAAAGTTACCAAGTTTTTCGAACGAGTAATATCACATTTTTCGGTTTGTGTGTAAGTCAAGCTTTTTATAGGTTGGAAGATGGGTATGTAAGAAATATTAGAACGAGTTACAATCTAACCAAATTTAGGAAAATTGACCACTTAATAGAGAATGTCAACAGTAATCCCCCACCCCCTTTTGTATTGTCAAGAACGCTCCACCCCACAAAAGACGGTTTTAAACAGCCACACAAGAAGTGGTCATTTTTTCTAACACTGATAGTACATATAGCAAATCAATTATCTACAGGATGATTTGATTTTGATTTTATTTAAATGTAAAATCTTTACTTATTTCTATCATCTATAACAAAATAATTTCCCTTTTAATTGTCAACTTATTCTTTTCACTAATAATCTCATTTACATTTTCAACTAATTAACAACATAGTTACCTATGGATTTTGTTTATTATACATATGTAGATGCCGTCTCTTTTTATAGCTTACTAGATTAACTTTTAATTATTTTGACATTGTGGCATTTTTGTGAATCACCCTGTAGATTTTTTAAAATACATAAAAAGAGTGAAGAGACTAAATCGAGATTATTATAGCTGCGAATTATTATGATCTTTGACATTAAGTGAAAGCAAAAAAAAAAAATTACATATACTCATAGACATAATGGAAAAAAATTCAATAAATCAAACGATTATTTTCATTGAAAAATAATAAAATTACAATGATTTTAAAATTAAACTGATTGTTCCATTTTAAATACAAATTGTATACATATGTATATGTATTATAGTAACTATAAAAAGAATGAAGGCGAAATTCAATTTATCACATTATCTAATCAAAATTTGCCATTTTTGCCACCCTTTATCATCATAATTCAATTAAAATACACACACATTACACATTATGTGTATGCGTATGCGTATATACAGGATGATTCACAATAATGGGCCATTATAAAATTTTCCTTATATTTCATTTTTACACTTAAATTACATCTAAAAAATAATGTTTATTGTTGTAACAACCCCTATTGTAGAGGGTAATAGACCTTTATTTCTTATTTACATTAGAACAATCTATTTTTTATTACATTTTTGGATTTTATGATTAGATCTAGTAGCCTATATCGAATTAATTCGTTTGTAATTAAATACATAGAAGGCTTAGGAAAACAATTTTCAATTCAATTGTTACAAATAACATCAATGTACCTAATTAATTAATTAATTAATTAATTAATTATAGATTTTCTCAATATAAATGGATGAAAGAAATTAATAATTAAGATTGATTGGATTTATGTTTGTAGAATGAGGTAAAGTTGTAGAATATTTAATTTTATTGTGACAATCAATGTTATTTTCCAAAGCCTTCTATGTTTTTCCAATTAATTTAGCATAGGCGACTAGACTTACGCCATTTAAAATGAAATAAAATTGAAAATTCTGAATAACTGAAAAATTATCAGAATTAGGTTAATACAGAAAAGAAACACAATTATGGACTTGCATCCTCTTTATTTAGAAAATTTTTGTAAAATACACTTTGAAAAAGGTTTACACAAAAAAATTCACAAACAATTATTATTAAAAATAATAATAATACTAATAACACACAACGTTTCGGTTGGAACTATAATCTCCTACCGTTTTCAAGTGATAACAAAATATAGGTTAATACAGTTTGATACAGAATTTCCTTCTCTATCGGATTATGCAAAAAAATTGTAGTGTTTTAATGAAAATAAGCAAATATTACAGTCTGAAAATTCGCTGAAAAAATGACTAATTTCAGCTAAACAACAAAAGATAACTCAAAACTATAAAATTCAATAAATAGTGCATTCTTTGGACTATTCGAATTGAAAATTTCAATCTTCAAACATCACAAAAGTCAAAAATTCACCAAAAAGTTTTGTACAAAATGTACAGGGTGAGTCAAGTACGTGGCAACTCCCATTATTTGACGAGTGATTCAAAAAATATTTCATGGATTTGCAGGCTGGCCCACGGAGAAGATTTTAGCCAAATTCGAACCTTGTAGATTATTTAAAACTTGGTCAAAAAACGCTCGTTTTGGACAAGGTCGTGATTTTTGAAAGCGAGCTAAGAACGCAAAACGACTACGAGTGACTCGGAGACTGTCAATATTGACTTTTTCATTTTTTTCCATCTTCGCGTTATTTTAAGATATTTGCATGCTTAATTGGTTTTTTGAAAATTTCAAAATCGTCAGAAGTGAGCGTATTTTGACCAATTTTCAAGTGAGCTACGATGTTCTAATTTTGGTAAAATACTTTCTAGGGGTCTTCCTATAAATCCTTGAAATATATTTCGAATCACTCATCTAATAATGAGAGTTGCTATAAGATTTACTTTTTTTTATTACGTGACTCACCCATTATGAACAAAATTTCATAAAATATCATAAATTTTAATAAAGGGCCATTGTTCTAAATCATCCTGTATATAAAAGAATTATTCAATTTTCATTGCGATGGTTCAATGAACTGTTGCAAAAAATTTTCCCACCCACGTATACACACGCACACTTAGATACATTTACTCTACTATAAATCAATGAGAACAGAAACTGTAAAGTAGTGTGTGTATTTTTATGTGTGTGTGTGTGTGTGTGTGTGTGTGTGTGTGTGTATGTGTAAATTTGGCCATCACAAAAAGGAAGTCGTTAAAATTTAGGCTGTAATGCAATTGAAATTGTGCATTGTGCAAGATGCAAACTGCATATAAAACATCATCATCATCATCATCATAATTTCGGCGTGCCAAAATTGGCCAGGCCGAAAGTCATTGTACCGTTGCAACTTTGTCGGCCCAAATGCCCAAATCCTTCTTTATGACTCTTTCAGTCCATGTTGTTGTTGTTGTTGTTGTTGTTGTTTGATCATGTGTGTGTGTGTGTAGATGCACATAAAATAAAATGTATTTTAATAGCCTGTCAGGTTCATGGACACGGCCATCATGTTGACCGTAATTCAGCATCAACGATGACATATCTCCTGTCATTTAATCCTATTATTATTATTATTATTATTATTATTATTATTATTACTATATTTTTTTTTGTAATTTTGACCCGATCACTATTGATACACTCAGAGTCAATCACACAGATTGATACACCGCCACTCTTCTCCTCTTCTAAGTCTCTACTCTAGTTTTCTTTTTCTTTTTTATTGAATTCGTATTGAAATATTAATGATAAGAGATTGGCCGAAATTTTTCATACAAACAAAACACAGTTGAATTATGGCGAAATAAACGAAATTAAATAATAGTAATATTAATAATAATAATAATACCTAATAATAATAATAATAATAATAAAAAGGCATCTCATCATGTTCAAGTGCAATTACTTGCAATTGCATGGTGTGGGGTCAGTGTTTGGGTCAGTCGGGGCCGCCATCAAGGTCACCACTGACCAAGATATGATGAGCCCACTATTATAACAAAACACACTTTGACGCCAACTTGATTTTATAATAATAATAATAATAGTAACAATAATTTGTTTTCTCTTTTTTTCTATTATACATTTTTTTTGTTTTTGTTTTTTCTTTATAGATCCACGTTTGAGGCATAGTTGGCGTGATCATGATATCCTTCATTTTATGTTCTCCGATACGTTAACGAAATATCATGTTAGTAATGCAACATTATACGTTTACGTTAAAGGTACAGAACGTCGACCATTACCTGATTTATTAATTGAAGTATTTAAAGTATATAAAGCACCAGAACATCCAGATACACCAGGTTTATATCGTATGATATCAAAGAAAATTACACAACCATATGGTGATGGTGATTGGATACAATTAGATTTAACAATAACTGTATCTGAATGGTTTAAAAATCCACGTGAAAATCTTGGTTTTATTGTTAATGCAACAGCAGCTAATGGTAGAAATGTTGCCATCACTGATGTCAACATTGATAATGGCAAAAAGGTAAATTGGAGTAGTAATAGTAGTAATAATAATAGTAGTAGTAGATAAACAGTGCGACAATGCGGCAATTACAGCATTTCCCATCATTGTTTCTTGAAAGGAACAATGAAAGAAGCACGAAAGAAAGAAAGAAATAAAGAAAGAGAAAGAGATGACTGTCTTCGTTTCTTTCTTCTTTTTTACATTCCTGTCTTTTGTTATTGTATCTCTATCTCTCTCTCTCTCTCTCTCTCTCTCTCTCATATCTTCTTCTGTTTCTTTCTCCGTAACCCCGTTCTTGTGAAAATCAATGAGAGAAACAGGAGAGAAAGAAGAAGACATAAGAAAGAGATGAGTGTCTTTTTCTTCTTTTTTTATTTCTGTCTTTCTTTACTGTACCTATATCTTTCTCGCTTATCTTTCTTTTCTTTTTCTATTCGTGTGTGTTTCTTGGGAGAAACAATGAGAGAAGCAGAAAAAAAGATGAAAGAGATCAGAATCTTTCTTGCTTCTTTTTTTCATTCTTATCTTTCTTTACTTTATCTTTATCATTGTCTATTGTCTTTTTCTCTTTCTGTTCTGTAATCGTTTCTTTAATTAATTGTTTCTTGACAGAAACAAAAGATTTAATCAGAATTTTAAGAATCTTTTTTCTTTCTGTCCTATCTTTTCTTCTTTATTACTTCCTCTGTCTTTCTTTTTATAATTCTTTTTTCCCTATTTGTTTCTCTCTCTTTTCTTTCTTTTCTATCGCAATTTCCTCTCTTTCATTTATTCTTTCTTTCTTTTTTTCTGTATTTTTAATTCTCACCTCTTCTGCCTTTCTATCTCTTTCTCCTGTTATTTCTTTTCATTTGCAGTCATTTTCTTTTGCCTCATTTATTTTCTAAATTTTTCCTTTTTCTTTCTGTCTTTCAAGACTTTCTTCCTTCCTCTTCTATTTTTCTTTCTTTTCTTCTTAATTTCTTGTTTTTTCCTCCCTGACTTTTTAGCTGCCTTTCTTTGCATCCTTTTCTTTTTCTTTCTCTCTCCCCCTTTCTGTCTTTTGTCTTTCCTCTGTCCTTCTTGCTCTTCTTTAAATCTTTTCACCTGTCTTTCTTAATCTCTTTTTTTTTCTTTCTTTCTAAAAATTTGACTGAGTACCTAGGCAAGATTGAGCTTAAAAACACACGAAAAATGTGTAAAGACTTATCCATCAACTCAAAAAACAATTAAGAGCATCAAAGTTGTCCAATTTAAGACTTTGAATGAATTAGTAAGAAAATATGCTAAGAATTGATGTTTCAACAAATAAAAATTCGACTGTAAAATTGACTCAGAAACAGGAGCAGCTCGGCACCCTACTCTCACTCAAAATTTATCTCCTGTCCTTCTTTCTTTCTATCCTTTCTTCTTTCCTCTCCGGTCCTTTTCACTCATCTGTCCTCCTCTTGTCTCGTTCTCTTACACATTATTTCTCGCCTATCCTTCTCACTATCTTGTTTTTCTGTCTCTCTCACCTATGTTACTCCACTACCGTTTTTCCTTCCTCTTCTGTCTTTCTTTCTTGATGATGTACTACGCAGCCGCGGCTTTCTTACTAGAATTGAAGTAACGAACCGCCACTGATCAAAAAATACTAACCCCCTCCCCTACCCTCTTGACATTGTACATTTAGATTAATTCGATTTTTTTTTTGGTTTTTTTTTGTTTTCTTATAGGCACCATTTGTGGAGATTTCAACAAGGGAGGCTCGCCGCCGTACCCGACGCAATGTCGGCTTAAATTGCGATGATAAAATGGGTGAATCATTATGTTGTCGTTATTCATTAGTAATTGATTTTGAACGATTCGGTTGGGATTTTATCATAGCACCGAAACGGTACGATGCCCATTATTGTAACGGTGATTGTCCATATGTTACATTACAGAAATATCCGCATACACATCTATTGAAGATTGCATTACCAAATAGTGCTGAACCATGTTGTGCACCACGTAAATTAAGTGCTATCTCCATGTTATATTTCGATGATAATTTCAATGTTGTTTATGGGAGTATGCCGGGGATGGTGGTGGATCGTTGTGGATGCTCGTAGAAATAGATTAAACATACATACACCCTTAGAAAAAAAAACCTACCCCCGTGTTTTTATTCAAGTGTTGTCTATAACAATACGGCTGAAATATAACACAAAATTTGTAACCCTTTTACAAAAAAAAATAAAAAAAAAAATGGAGAAAATTGTAATGTTGTAAATAAGAATTGTGTAAAATATTTGTGATAATATGTGAATTTTTTTTGTTTTTTTTTTCTTAGAAAAATAATTTGTTTTAATATTTATTTTTGTAAATTTAAGTAGCCTTTTTAGAGAAAAAAAAATACAAAAACTCTAGCACTAAGGACTAAAGTTTTGAACGAAGGACTCAGTGATAAGTGCACAACCACCACATCAGCTTTTGTGATAAGTTGCCTTACTATTATCATTACTATTATTATTATCAATTAAACATAATTAGATGGATATTTTTGGAGGAATTCTTAAGGGTTTGTGATAAGCAATAATACAAAACAAATAACGGATAGATTTAGAGATTTTCGCTCTCTCCCACCCCTGTTCTTGTGTTTTTTTTTATGGGTTGTAAATTAAAATTGCAATTGGAATTTGGCAAAATCAACAATTTTGTGTTCGTATGAAAGAATTTTTCTTTCATTTTTTTTTTAAATTGGGCAATTTTTTTATTGTTGAGAAATTCCGTCGACACATTGATAAAAATGAGGTCACGAACAAAATTCTAAATGCAATTTTTTTTTTTTTTGTATACATATCTCTATTGCAGTCATTTCTTCCTGCTTATTCATTCTATTAGTGATGATTTGATGCAATTAAGCTGAAAGTTCTCGAAAATAATCATGATAATAATGATAGTGGTGATGATGATGATGATGATAATGATGATGATGTTGATAAATAACCACCACCACTACCGCCACTATTACCACAACCACCACCACCTACAGCATTATTCACAGAATAAAAGACATTCTCATTTATCGTTGATTAAACATATATGATAACAATGATAAGAATGAGGTTCGTAAAAAAAAATTATTAAATTATTAGAATTTGTCATAATTAAAATGTGATGATTATTATTTATATGCATACATACAGGGTGTACATATGACAATATTCCATCGCACACAGTTGGCTATGATTTTTTTTTGGTTACGTAGGTCCGTAGCTTAGTTCAGCCGTTTGATTTTTTATTGTAAATTTATCCAAGGTTTGCTTGATTTTTCAGTTCAACGCTGTATATGTATGTAGAGAGAGAGAGAGAGCAGGCTTTGCATTTATCAAATGTAATACAATATAGTATGAATTAAGCTAAGACTCCATACAACAAAGACATGGCCAACTTAGAGGTGAAATAGTGTTGTACATCTTGTAACATTTATATTTACGGTATACCACGAATAATATGTGGAAATATAACTATTATTATTATTATTATTATTAATTATTAATTATTATTATTATTATTATGTAAATTGATTTTTGATAAATTTAATCTACAAATAAATAAATTTGATTGAATAATTAGAGCAGTAAATGATTATCGCAAAATTATCCAAAATTTCCCACCCCTTACTTTTATCACGATTTTTTTTTTGCCTCTATATACAGGGTGATTCACTATCATTGTATTTGGGACATGTTGAACTGTCTTTAGAGAAAATTTCGAGACTTTTAACCAGCCCTTGTTATACAGGGTAGTACATCTTTTGGGGAGAATTTTCATGTTTAAAACTATAGATCTTGTGATAGTCTTGTCCCAGATTCAATTATTATTTTAGAGGATTTTTAGGGTTTTACCCTAAACTATTTTTTTTTCAAAATTTTCCTGCTACACTCTCGAAATGAGAAGATTTAGTCAATTTTTTTTATTCTTTTTTTTACATTAATATCCGATTTAAGTCCAACTTTTAATGCATTCTTATCCTTATTATAATGTACTACCCTTAGGCAACTACCCTTATTATAATAAGGGCTCTTAGAACGTCGAAAATGTTATCCAAATCGAATTGAAGTGAAATTTTATCAATTTAGTACAATAATGAACCATCCTGTATATAAATTATTTTTTTATTATTATTATTATTTTTGATTTATTTTCGGACGAATCTCTAAACAGTTGAACCAAGGTTGTATATCGATATTTTTAGAAATGCATTCTTATGACTTTCTCATGGCTGCCTGCTATTTTATAAATTTTGATAAGAATCCAATATAACGACGAAATAAATTAATAAAAAAACTTGGTAGAAGAAAGAAAATATAATAAAAAAAAATAGTGATTATCGAGGATTTATTGATCCTTACATACAGGATGATTTAGAATGATAGGCGCCATTGAAAAATTACAGGGTTCTGTTGTTTTTTTCAATTGGTAAATTCTTTTTAAACTCCGACTAGTTAGCAAGTGATTCGAAAAATATTTCAAAAATTTGTAGGGGGCGTCCTGGAGATTATTTAGCAAAATTGGAGCCTCGTAGCTCATTTTGAATTGGTTAAAAAACGCTGCTTTTGAACAATGTTGCAATTTTCATCAATGATCAAAGCACGCAAAAATGACTCGTACACCCTCCTAACAGTGATTTTTTCGTGTTACTCCGTTTTATTTTGGAACAGGTGAAAACAATTTGCATTTTTTTTAGGATTCGATGGAAATAAATCACTGTTGGGAGGGTCTACGAGTCGGCGGTGACGTCATCACTCTCTATAGGGAGTGAAACGCCTTGTTCTAATTACAACGTAGCGTCGTAGCTTGCTTCATTCACTTGAAAACTACATTAACAGATGTCAAATATAGTGCAGTATGAATAAAGTTACGACTCGATACAACAAAGCCATGGCCAACTGCGAGGTAAAAAAATATCATGGTACACCCGATACATTTTAATAAAAGAAAAGGCATCATTCTGGACCATCTTGTATATACAACTAAAAATGACCATCGTCACTATCTCATTTCAATAGTTGTTTTATAAAATGTTTGACTTGATGGCAACGACATCGGTACAAGAACCGATAAACAGGGGGGTGCGGAGGAGGAAGGGCATTAAAAACATTACATAGCACACATACCACACACACACACACACACACACACAGGTATACACATAAATAATAATGATAATCGATTTATTTCGAAACGATATAATCTCATATACATCATCGGCAGTTTTAATTGAAAACACACTGTGTATATACCTACAGATACGGCAATTTCAATCAAAAACCAATGGGCGGAATTAGATTAGCAACGCCTAGAATATGGTCAATAGAATTATTTTTAATAATAATAATAATGATAATAATGTACAATTATAGTCAAGTTGATTGTAGGCTGACTGTATATATTTGTATAGAAATGGTGTGTTTTTTTTTATTGTTGTTTAATCTTTGTACTTTTTCTTTAGCAAACAATAAAAATTATTCATCTCAAGATATCGTCTAGGTTTTAGATTTGTTTTTTTTTAAACAAAAAAAGAGAGAAAAAAACAACAAGATCATGCCCTCTCTTCATATTTATCAGTCATCAAAGGAGAAGAATTTACGACATACATTTTTATTTTTAATTCTCCATTAATACCTATAGATAGAGTTTATAATAAGAATATTAATAATAATAGTAATGATGATGATGATGATGATGATGATGATAGAGAAAATTTGAGGAACGGGCATTAAAAAGAAATCTAAATAAATGTTTCCTTTCTAGTGTGTGTTACTGTCATTGTTGTTTTTGTTTTTTTTTTTCGTTTGTTTCAGACTAAATTGAAATTATTTTTATCTATCTAGATGGTTGTGGGAGATAAAAAAATGTACGAGGTCAAGATCTAACATAATGCACATCTTTATAAAATACAGGCATGGATCTAGAATCAAATTGGCTCCGATTTATGGGCACCTCATCTATGCTAATACCAATAAGAGTTGTTGCAGCTCAAAAATTAACTAAACCATCTCAATTTCACGACTTAGAAATCAAAATAATACTTTAATTTAGGACTAAAATATTGAAAGTACTTATTAAAGTCCAAAAAGTGTCTAAAATTGATTGTATTTTAGTGAAAAATTTTAAACATCTTGCGACTAAATTGATTTTTATTCGTAGCTTTCGGTCAAAATTTGTTCAAAATTAATTAATTAAGATGAAAATGCCTTTGGTTAACGGTCCGCTCCTGCTCTAAAGGCCTTGAATTTTTAACCATGACCGTCCTAACAGTGTCAAAGTATCTAAATGATGATGATGACGATGATGATAATTGGATGACGTGCGGTTTTTTCAGTCTCCTCAACTCTACTAAACCGATAATAATTCGTCTCTAGCTTAGAATTTTGAAATAATGACAACAACAAAGCGGGAGAAGAAACACACTGATTTTAATTCAATCAAAAGAGGAGCAATTTTCGGTCAACATCTCAGTCGCTTAATTTTTTTTTTGTTTTTTTTTTTTTGTATTTTATTTTGTGTGCTATATTTCTAATTCAAATAGGGTACCTACAAACAACCCACACTAATACGAATTCGTTTAGGATAGGACATGGTCTTTGTGTTCTTTTTATTGCAATTTTCTTTTGGGAGATAATCAAAGGAAGCAAGTAAAAAATAAAACACAACACAGTGCATTAGACGCTTAATCAAATTGAGACAACAACTTAATCACCGTCTCTAAACAAACAATTTTGGTAGAAATAAAAAGAGATTATTAGAGCGGAAAAAAAAGGCAATTAACTGTTGATTTGTTGAGATTTAAAAGTAATTAAAAAGATGATACAAAAACTGGTAACTTATGTAGGATAAGAACAGAGACTTGGTGCCATCATACCATCTATGGTGAAGACATCCATACAGCTTTTTCCCCTGTTTGTTGGTACTTTTTTTCTGAAAAAAAATCTCGATTCTTTGCGCTAATTCCAATGATTTACGGTAAAACTATTGGCCGTTTCTTTTTTTTTACTTTAAAAAAAAGAATCCATTCATGTTGGTCATATATGACCGAGATTGATTGATTTGCTGGTCTAGACAACAAATCTTCATGGGCACAACAAATAATAAATAAAGAAAAGTCAAAGTTCAGAAACGTTTTTTTTTTTTGCAAGTTCCATCGTTTCATCTCGTCTGCGATCCGTTCGCGTCTAGTCAAAATAAATCATTAAAAATACCAACACCCGACTATTAAGCCATTAAAAAAATTATACACAATAATGCAACCCTTGCGATTTAATTTTTTTTATTTTTTTAAGTATCATTTTGTATGTCTTTAGCAACCATAGAATTACATTAGAAGAAAACCGATATTTTCCTAATAATGAAGGGTGGATTGTTGTAATTGGAAGGGTAGTATGATTCAATGACTTAATCCAACATGCACAATATTCAATTACAAAATACAGGGATGAATTGATACTAAAATATCTAATTTCATCCACTTTTGGTTGAAATTTAAAAAAAACTATACTTATAGTTATGCAACCAATAATACAACATTAAAAGCTAGCTGTATTATCGACATTTCCAGTATTTCCCCAATTGTACACATAGAGGATCATCAATGTTGATAGATTATTGAAGTTTGCTCGATTACTATATTTCAATAATAACATTTGTGACGTCATGTAGAAACTTGAATTTAATTGCAAAAACAGAACGTCCAGTTAAAAATTAGTAAAAAAAACACTTAACATAATTAAATTAAATAAGAATCAAAATTAATAATTGTGGAAGTACAAAAAAAGGTGTGCTGGATTCTGGCACTGCAATACTGTCGGTTGAAACGTCACAAAGAGACTTCTAACTTTAGAAGAAAATATCAGCGATTTAAGAATAAATAAGAACCTTTTATGTAAATTTGTGGATATTTGTATGAAGCATGGGTTAGATATAAAAAAGATAGAAACATTACAAAATAGATCTATCTCTCTCTCAGCGTTATTCCCTCTCATTTACTCGTTTATTTTGCCCAATCAGAATGTTGCTATTAAGTATTTCAATATTGATAGTGTCCGTAATAGGAAATGACTACTAGTGACGTAAGTTAACAGAGCCGTATTCCGGTTTATAGAGCGGGCTACAAATTTATATACATATAGCCCTGCTCACCAATACGTCACTGATGATAATGAGAGTGAGATAAAAATACCTTTTTCAATGCTTCTACATAGTATAGTCTATAAACTAATTTGCCTAAGTATTATACAATGTGGCAACATTGTACAGTATAATCTTGTGACGTCAACTGGAGTCGTAATTTGACTTTGCTATCATCCTATACCAATAAGCTATAACTACAGTTATACCCTATCCACTATTCTATTGTAAGATTTAAATTTGAGAGAAATGTCAAATGGAGAGCCTCACCCAACAGGCGCTTAAAAAAATTACTAACTTGCAGCCGTTATTTATGGAAAGAATTATATCTTTTAGTTGGTACGCCTGCAAAAGGCACGGTTGCCGATGTTTGATTTTTCTGTCAAAATCTTATATTCAAAAAAGGGGTTTTTTTTGGGATGAATTTTTTTAGATTGGAGATAAAAACGTGTTCTAATAAATTATCAAGTCGAAAATCATTTTTTTTTGTAAATCAATTTTTTTTCGTCATGTTTTAGACTTATTGCTACTGCATTGATTTATGTAAGATAATTTACAATTCATATAATGTTTGATGATTTGATAAGGGATTAATTTTATATTTAAAATACAATCAGAATCTTTTGACTTGTATTTCAACGATTTTAAATGAATTCAGTTTAAAAATAGTAAGAAAAAAATACATAATTTATTATTATTTTTATTATTATTACTATTATTATTATAAAGTGCACGTGTTATATTAATTGGACCGTTCAACAAAAGTTCCGTTTCATATTTATCACTTTTTTTTCTTCTTCCTCATTCAGTCCTTTTAACAACTATCTCAACAATTTTATCACTTTCATCCCCATCCCCCTAAACACACTCACATTAATATAACTATACACATGTGTATGGCAAGGCCTGCTTGATTTTTTAGCTTAACACTATCTAACAAGCCTGTGCAGTTTTTGTTAAAATGCCAAAATTGGCCACATTGGCGCTAGTTACCACAGCATGAAAAGAAATAGCTAGTATTTCCATCTATATCTTACTCATACTATTTGGTTCAACTGTTATAAACTTATAAGTTATGACAGTAAAATAGAGATGGAAATATTAGCTATTTCTTTTCATACTGTAGTAACTAGCGCCAATGTGGCAAAAATTGGCATTTTCTCAAAAGTTTGTTTCTTATGGAATCTTAAAAAAAAAAAATGCATAATCCTGTAAGACAGCCTTGAGATGAAAAATCAAGCAGGCGTTTGTATATGGTATGAATGATAAGATACGGAAAAGTGTGAAAATCTCCTCAAAGTTTTCTCCATGATTTCCTCCATTTCCACATCTATCAATCTCTTTGTATACAGGCTGTCTAATAGAAGTACATATTTTCACTTATTTCAGAATGAAAATGGAGATAAACAAGGAAGATCTTCAAGTCATTCTAAAGCCCATTTTACATTATCCGAGTTTATATCCGAATTTTTGTTACGAGCAAATAAAACAACAAAATTGTGTCTTTACATCAATCGATTTCTGATCCGAGTTGCAGCATCCGAGAAAACTTTCGAGTTTCCATTCGGGTTTTTCAACTTCCTGCTAAGAAAATTGAAAATTTTCAAAATTTCGGGAAGTTATTGGTTTCACCCCGATTTTCGAAAATTGAATTTTCAGCAGATCTCGACGTTTTGGGACCCTAGGAAGCTATTTTGACTATTTTTGCGAGGGTGTCTGTATGGCTGTATGTGTGTGTGGGAAGACTATGTAAGCAGCTCATAACTTTTGAACGGATGGACGTATTGAAACACTCTTTACGGCATTCGAAAGGGTTCCACCAAACTTAGATTTCGTGTAAGTTTGAACCGATTCGGCCCTATAGATTTTGAGAAATTCCAAAAAAACCGAAAAATTTCTTTTGTTAAAATCATGTTTTTCAAAATAACTATTAAGCTGCTGTACCGATCAATTCCATAATCTAATCAGCTCTTAACTTTAACTAATGACGTCGAATGCCGTTTTAACGATCAAAATCGGTTGATTCGTTCACGAGTTATCGTTGTCGAAAAATATCGAAAAAAGTATTTTTTCAATATAACCTCAAAATTACTTAACCAATCAAATTTGTACCTCTCGCAATAATTTTAGACCTTTAAAAAATTCGTCGAGTGCCGCAAAGCTCGTCAAAATCTGTTGATTCGTTCACGAATTATCGTTGTCGAAATATATCGAAAAAAGTGTTTTTTCAACATAACCTCAAAATTACTCAACCAATCAAATTTGTATCCCTCACAATAATTTTAGAGCTTTAAAAACTGCGTCGAATGCCGCAAAGCTCGTCAAAATCCGTTGATTTGTTCGCGAGATATCGTTGTCGAAAATTTTTGAAAAAGCATCTTTTCAACATAACCTCAAAATTCCTTAACCAATCAAATTTGTACTCCTCACAATAATTTTTGGAGCTTTAAAAAATTATCGGGAAGTTTCAGGAATGACCTGCAGGGTCAACCGCATCCCAGATTTTTGTTTGTGAATTTGTTTTCAGTGCACCCATCGTATATTTTTGTTTTAAGGACCACACATAATATTTGAACGTGAATGAATGTAGAAATAGAGTGAAAACGATAAAGTCGATTTTATGAGCCCGCTTCGGTTACCAGCACGGTGGTCTTTTGTTGTTGTTGTTTTTGTTGTTATTTAAATCTTTCTAATTCTTCTACCAATCTCAATTAATTACAAAAAATTCCTGTTATAAAAAAAAAGCACCCTTTTATTCTGCATACAATAAAGAAAAATACAAAGTTTACAATGCTATTCCACTTCGAAGTTGGCCATGAATGTAGTTACGTAGGACCGTAGCTTGGTTCAGCTGCTTATTTCTCATTGAAACAAATATGTCAAATAAAGTATATGAACCAAGCTACGACACTTATCTTGGATGGTATTTAAAGCTATCTGCCATAATAATGCAACTTAACTGATAACTGATAACACATTCTTGTGCTACTTTTTCAAGGCTTATCAGATAGACTAATTAGTTATTCGCCATTTTGAAAATGTTCTATATCTCATTAGTTTTCAAATTTATCGAAAAGCTATCTCTATATAATAATGAATTATTTGAAAAGTTTATCGGATGTACCACAGTGTGTTTTACTTAGCAGTTGGCCATGCCTTTATTAATGAGTGTCTTAGCTTTGTTCGGCCGTTTGTCGGTAATGCAGACTACTAGCTTAACCATCGATTGAAACATGCGTTGTCAAGAAAGCTACGAAAGGCATGGCCAACTTTGAGGTAAATTACCATGGCACACTCTATATTTTTATATATAAAAGTATTATGTCTATATATTTTTGAAATCAGCAATAAATAAGTAGTCTAACAGTTAATAAATCAAATATAGTTTCGTTGAAATTATCAAACAAAAAAAAAAAACCATGAATTGATTAGACGAACAAAATAATGAAGAGGAAAAAAAAACTAGAAGAAATAATAATAAGAATAATAATAGTAATAATAATAAAAATGTAAGATTTAGAAAAGTCAACGTTATAAAACTTAAACGGGGCGTGTACGCGTAGTTCAACAAGACTAGTGCCAAAAATTTTTGCTTTATGTTTCGAAATTTACTAGTCATCGTTGAATTCTAGTTGTAGAGAGTTCATTATACAAATGTCTTCTAATAGATAATAGAATTTTTTATTCGCCCTCTTTTTTTTCTTTCTTTCTTTCTTTCTGGTAACCAAATCGAAGAGGAAAAAAAAACCTTTTAACGATATCGAATAAGAAGGAATTTGACCCCGATTTGTTGAAACATCTCTTCTTCTTTTTCTATAATTCTCTAGAACACTGACATTAAAACCGAAATTATGTCATTTATACAGTCAATCAATAATTAATTTCTTTTCTTCTTCTTCTATTAACACTAATAATAATAATAATAATAATAATAATGTTAATAGAAGAAAGGTGAACAATAAGAAAAAGAAAATGAGCTAAACAAAGCCGCCTTGTCTACACATCGCCTACACAACCATTTCATATGTTTATTGTACACCTATTTATTATGTACGTGTATAAAACACATAATTTAATAATATTGACCCTCTTCTTCCCCACCTTGCCCCACCCCCTTCTAGCACCCTCTATTTCTGCATATAATTTAGATGTTTAAAGTATATTTTGGAGAGGAATCATCAATTCGGTCTATCAAAAGAATTTAATTTAAATAAATCCTCTAACAAAAATATATAGTACAATTATTCATAAAGACAGTCAACTTGACTTAATTTTTAATTTCAACTGTTGATATCAATGTCGACTATGATTAGATTTGTAAATTATTAACAATTTGTTGCGTTTTTTTTTTTTTGGTTTGACATTTGATTAGAAAGTGGAGGGGGTCATTATGTATGTGATTTTATCAAGTCAAGTTGAATTAATCTGACTGTAATATTGTGGTAACAAACCAGGTCTGGTGATAGGATTTATAGCTGGCGCCTATTGAGCCCACTCAATATAACATACAACAGATAACTAAATTTGTTTACAGGATGATTCAATATTAATGTCTATTTGATAATTAAACTCATAGTGAATTGTTCAGTGTTCTACAACCCTTATAATAGGGGTTGTATTAAATCTACAAGAATATTTTATAAAGAAAGCTCAAGTGCTTTCAATAATAGGTTAGGAACGGATTTTATAGCAAAATTTGGAGCAGCGATGTCACAATTCGAACTATATGAAAGATAAGCGGCACATGCACAACTGACGTATTTTCACTGAATTCTCTTAGGCGCTCTCTATATTAGATCTGAACATATTTAGAAAATCAAGACAACCTAACAATATTATAACCACAATTATAGCGGTCCGTTGTGGTACAATAACAATTCCTCATCATGCGCAAACCATAAGATTTCCTGATAAATCCATTTAAAGCCGCTTATACATCTAACAAACAAACACGAACATATGCGAATGAACGAAAATGTAAACATTAAAATGTTACCGCTATCGGAACGTGAAAAAACGTCTCAAATTGGCATACTTCAAAGTTTATTTTTGCTTGTGCATGTTTGTTCGTGTTCGTGAATAATATTGTGGATTCGTTGTTTTTTCAGTTGTTCATTCGCGTTAATTCGTGTTATTTTGTTAGGTATGCACGCAGTTCAATAGATGCTAGATGTTAAATGTGCAGTAGATTGGGAATAGAAGATGGACGAAACAGTACGAATAGAACCGATCTAATTATCGAATAAGCACGGAATAATTTAAAGTTACATAGGTAATAATAGTGAATCACACTGTATAAAAAAAAGAATCGGTAAATAGCCAAGGTGATGATGGAAGATATAGACAATTATTCTCTTTCTATCTAGATTCTTATCAATTTGTTTTTTTCTATCCTTTATTTCTATTTATAATACGATTTTTTTTTGAAAATGTAACAATAATTGAAACAAGAGAAAGTACAGACTAGAATTAATTGTTTATACATTGGTCAAAATAGGTGTGGACTAGAATAAGAATTTACATGAATTTCTTATTGTACAGTTGGTAACAATGACTACATAGTGATTTGTTTCATTCATTACTAAATTAAACTAATTTTAAATAGCAATAAATAAAAATTTGTAATACATACTTTTATAAGAATCGATAATAAAAACAAGAATAAGAGTGGAATAAACGTTTGATAATCCACTCTAACCTTCTTAACCGATATATGGGACACTTGAAGATCCTTAGAATTTAACAAACTTAGAAGAAAAAAACAAGTGGCACTTCTATTATAGATTAATTTATAATCATCTTCCATATTCTACAGAGTGATTCACAACAACAATAAGATTGATTCTGTTTATTAACATAATGTCAACTGGACTGAATCACACTGTATATCCACATACAGTGGCGGCATAAAAAGAATCTAGAGGGCGCCGTAACGTAACTGACACCAAGGGCACTATACTCATTAAGCCCGGTCCTGTCTATTTTTGAATAGAAAATGGACAATACGCATGCGTATATGTCAGCGCAAAAAATCGACGCATTCACTACCAATCAACTTGTCTGTTTATGTTTGTTTTGTTTTAAATTGAAAAAATGACGACGAGCCACCACTGATTCAATTTATTGGTATTTCTCACTTATTCATCCTATTTGATCAACCGATTAATCCTTATAAAAACACATGTAAAAAAGAATGTAGTGAACATTTAATAAGATAATCGATAAATACAACACAATTATCCTGTTAATAATAATAATAATAATAATAATAATAATGATAATATGTATAGAGATAGAGTTAGAATTGGAGTCGCAAACAGACAGTTGGAGAAGTCGCGTTCGCGGCCAATTTTCTCAATAATCTGCCCCCTAGCTAACCGTCCACTAGAATTTTAGTTTAGTTGCGTTCGGCACGCCGTCAAATATAAACGTACGGACACCGGGGGCGCCTTTTAATACACGATAATAATAATAATAATAATAATAATAATAACACAACATAACTATGATCATTGATAAGGATAATATTATTACTATTACAACCCTTGTTAATAATTTATAATCACGTGATTGAAATTAAGTGGCTTCTTAATTAAGGGTGAACGGGGAGGGTAGTTTTTCTCTCGATTTAATTGTGATTGTTTTTCTAAGAAAATTTTCTGTCTTTTAGTGTAAAAATAAATAATGTGGGGTGTTTTTTTAAATAATATATTAATATTGAAGAAATTATTTAGTAGACAATTGTATAAAATTGTGATTGATTGGTGGAACTACCCTCAATTTTATTAAGATTTTTTTATTAAAAATTATATCAGTGTTGGTTAAAACATTGAAGGTAGTGCAACAACAACCACAACCACCATCACCACCACGTGAAATTGGAAGAAATGTTGACCGAATTCTTATCAATAACAACCCCTATTATTAAAATAATAATAGAAAGAAGCAATTTGAATTATCTAATTTCTAGATAATATTAACGTATAGAAATATAAATTAGTTTCATTATAAATTAGAAAATTTAAAATTAATTAAAAAAAAAGCACCGTCCTCAATTAATTAATTAATTAATTAATTAAACAACACATTTATTAATTAATCGATTCATTAATAGCAACAAAATAATGGCAGTCTATAAGAATTATTTTACACGAAATTATAATAAATGGTCAATAATTCTAGTCACATTTAATTGTCTATTTTTGATTTGTATCAGTAGTAGTGTTAATGGGGGTAGTTTGATAACAACGGGTGAACAACGACAACACCATCGACACCATCGACCAACCCTTAAACAACGTACAACAATTAACGATGATGATGATGATGATATTTATGTTTCGCAATTAGAACGTAGTGCATTTAAAATTTTAGATAATGAACAACCCCCAAAACAACCCCATGAACAACAACAACAACAACAACAGAAGAGGCCGTACGTCTCATGTCCAAATTGTTTCTATAAAACTGATAGAGAAATCAAATCTGAAGCTGATAATTTACGTTTAGAAGCAATAAAAAGGCAAATCCTATCCAAATTAGGGTTGAAACATAAACCAAATATAACACACAGTCTTCCTAGGGAGGTTATCATGCAAACCTTATATAGGGCTGAAGATAATAGTGATTTTTTTAGAAACTTTAATAGTGATAATAATGATAATATAAATGATAATAATAATAATAATAATAATAATAATAATAGTGATAATAATGAATTTATATCAACAACAAGTGGTGGTGGTGGTGGTGGTGTGAATGGGGGTGTTAGTGGTGGTACATCAACAATTATGGAAACGGTGGATGTTGATGATTTCTATGGTAGAACATCGGAAATTATCTCATTCGCCGAACAAGGTAAGAAAAAAACAAACAAAAAAAAACACCCCCTATCAACAATACTATAATTAAGGTGATGAGTTATAGAAAAGTTAAATTTAACCCTTTTACAACAACCACATGGCATTTTTATTTATTAAAATTACCAACCCCTTTTCTTATTTCTTTTCTTTCATCTTAATTGATTATTAATCTGTGTGTATTTATTATCCTTCAAATATCACGTGTTATTGTGGAAACTTTTCAACCCTCTATTATTATTTAATAATAATAATAATAATAATAATAAAAGGGGTGAGTTATACAAATATAGCTACTTTTTATTCTTCATAGAACTTATACTTTATCATCAGATTAATTTTAATTATGAATTTCGTAAATGTATTATAAGTGGATGCAACCCTCAAAACGTTTCAAATAAATTATAAAACAACCCTCTGAACTAATCATAGTTTTGAAAATTAATTGAAACTAATTTGTGGATGAAATCGAGAATGTTGTGACAAAATAAATGCAACATTAATTGATTGTTGCTAGGCTCGCGATTTTTTTTTTCTGCCCTTCCTCGTCCCTACCCCCTTTCAATTAAATCCGCTATTTATTTATAAAACAACAATATCAATTTACATCCAGTTTAGATTTGAGTAAATGATCGACTTTATGGCGCTAGTCGGTTTTTTCCCCCTACTCCGGTTTGTTTATTTCATCTTAAAGTATCTACAATTAAGGGTAGTTTCTATAGATGGGGTTGTTGCGGATTTTATATCAGTAATTAGACGATGAAAAATTGTCGATAATTGTAAAATTTTAATCTCGAATAGTTTGTGTATTATTGGTGGTGGTGGTGGTGGTGGTGCACCAACCACCACCACCACTATTACCACCAACCCCATCCGAGCGCCGCGCCGTAGACGCTGCAGACGAGGCGACTTCCAAAGCGCCACGACGGAGCCGCTCAACATCGATCCAAGTTTCAGCCGCAGACATTCAAACATCATTTTTTACTATTGCGATAGTTCAACCCCCCCGCCCCGCCACCCCACTCTCGTTCGTATGTATGTATATATGGTCAGACAAGGGGTTGGTTGGTTGGTGGACGGTATCTATCTGTCCCGACGACTGTAATATATTCTTATTCTACTATTATTCCATCTAGTCGGCTTTTAAAATATTCATTAAACTACCCTCGATGCACTACCCCCCATCACCGATCTTTATAGTCTACAAACAAACTTTTCCCCAAAAAATAAAAAAAATTATGTATCTTATCAAGTTTCTTTATTTTTTTCGAGTTCAAAACAATAAGACAAGTCAAAAGGGAAAGTTTCTATTGAGGACACGAAATCTGTAAAACTACCCTAAAATTAAAGATTCGTCAACTATCCACCCCTTTCTTCTTTATTATAGATATAAACTATAAAGTATTTAAAAATTGGGAATCAATATCGATAAAAACTTGAAAAAAGACTCTGTATACTTATATAGTATAAAATAAGTACAAGTAACCACCCCCGAAAATTACCCCCTATTTCGTCGTCGCCGTTGCCGCCGCCGTCGACGTCGTCGTCGCCGTCTACAAATCCGTGTGCATTATTTCGCGTGTCGTCGTTGCATTTGGCGCATGCAATCGAAACTATCCACCCAACCCCCCAACCACCCCACCGAAACCCTTATCTGACAGTATAATCATCCCGATAACTACCCTGTATTGAAATATAAATACAAGCCTTTTATTTATATCGCGGTGGTGGTTTCACGGCCGATCGTTTCACAATTTTAAATTCAATCGATTTTAAGGGTAGTTTCAATAAAACTACAATTCTCATTAAAACTATTATGTACAACCACCCCTACACGTCGTCTTTACCCTAATATAAAAACATTTCGTTCTTGCTACATTTCTCTCGATTCATATCCGTGTTTTTCTCTCATAAAAATTTAAGGGTTGAACTTATCGATAAGTAGCGGAAATGTTATTGTAAGGGTTGACTGGGCTCAAAACAAGCAAATTATACAATTACATCTATAAACAACAAGAAAATTAATAAATCTACAATATAGTTTGTCTATCAAAAAACAGCCTGCTTGACTATACATTTGTACATACATATATGTAGTATGTAACAAAAACAGCAGACGAATTGGGGTTGGGGGTGCAACAATACTATAATGAAGTTTTCAAGGCCGGCGCTCTATTATTGTTACATCTATCTGTAGACAAGGGGCAAAAAACTCAGACTTCAAATTGTTTAGATAAAGGGGTAACAACCCTTATATTATATAATGGGGGTTGTTTTTTTGTTTTTTGTTCTCTTGTAAGTTTATTTTAATTGTAACAAGTCTTGTTATGATAGTAGAGATGGGGTGTAAAACATAGACGGGTGAAATAAAAAAAAATCTACCGCTAGTCCGGGGGGTGTTTTGATAAAACACCCGGAAATTCGTGCCACATTTCCGGCCCATTGATCCTCCCTTGATACTATTGTCATCATCTATTTTTCTTCATAGTATTTTTTTTATGTATAGGAAATATGAATGATGCATAACGACAAATAGTATTTGGAATATTGAGAATCGAACAAAAATTGTGCAATAAACGAAAATCTATGAGGGGGTGGTGGTAGTTTCCAACCCTTAAACAACATTTCCGAATTGTATAAATGACCATTTGTTTGGAAAATATTGTAAAAAAAACACACCAGTTTTAAATACTGACCCGGCAATTCGAACTAGAAACACATGGAGGGAGGGGGGCTCACCACTTCACTCTTACTATTTTTTACATAAATTAAAAACAAATCAAGCATGTTTTGGAGAAAAAAAGACAATACGGACAATTCTCTATCGTTTTGTTAAATGTAGTGCAATTAAATTCGAAATATACAGTATCGGCAATTATAACTAAGCACATTTTGACAGATTTCTGTTTTACTCCTTAGACCATACTTTAAATAAATCAAAGAAGAATCAAGCTTGCTCAGAGATAATGTATTGTCTTATTGAATAAAACAATATATTAAAATACATGGCAATTGTAAATAGAAACATATTAAGACACAAATCTTATTTTCATTCTTATTTTGTAAATATTAGAGTTAATATTAAATTAGCAATGTTGTATCAGCTAACTAAATGTAGCATGATAAGATTGCAAACATACTGGACCGGCACTTCTAACTAAAAATACATTTTAACAATGTCTCCTTTTTTATTCTTATACTATTCATAAGATAAATAATAGAAAGATCAAGTTTGTTGGCAAAAGGGATACTGTTAATGCTGTACTTTCTGTACTAAATGTAGCTCAAACAGATACCAAACATACTGAACCGGTGATTAAAACTGGAAACACATTGGTAGAATATTTTTATTATGCTATACGTTAAATAAATTGTGGCAAAAATTACACTAAATGTAGTGCAATATATTTCCGTTCATTTGAAATCCTACTGAACCGTCAATTGAAACTAAATACATATTGCTAGAATATTTCTATTGCACTCTTATACTATTTTGTATATAATTTGGAAAAGATAAAACTTATTAGATAGAGATATCAGTAATGTTATAGTTGTAATATTGTACTAAATGTAGCAGTATAAAAATTTGATAAAATCTAGATACTAAACTGGCAATCAAAACTAGAAACATATTAGAACAAATTACTGTTTCATTCGTTAAAAAAAGATCAAACATGTTTGTAGAAAGAGATGTTTACTTATTACAAGTAGCTAAATTAGATTACAAACATACTGCAACGGTGCTTGCAACTGGAAACATATACATAGGAAGTATATCTGTTTAATTCTTAGGCTATTCGGTAAATACGTTTTTTTTTTTGGAGGTGATGAATGTCGCACAAACTGTTGCAAATATACTGGACCGGTACTTGACTCTAAAAACACATGCAGCAAAATTTAAAAAGATCCATTTTTTTTAAATGAGTGTTTTTAGTTGTACACGCCATCACTGTATACAATTTATAGAATTCTTTTGAATATTATCAATTAAAGATAATAATGTTATTTTTATATTTGTCTCTATCTCACTTTTATTACGCTGACGTGTATGAAAAATTTAATAAATTTCGCATTGTCATCTTGTTAATTTTAAAAACACCATTTCTATATCTATGAATAGTTTAATTTATACGGTGAATTTGTGATGATGTATCGTTATCAATTTATTATATTATTATTAAATTTATTTTATCAGTAAGTTGATTTGAATTTGTTAATAGTTTTTTTATTTATTAGAATATGTTTTTTTCTTCTTCTTTTTGTCAATTGTAGTCAAATAGTAGTGCCAACAGAAATCTATAAATTCCCTGAAAATTTTTTACTCGGTGTTGCGAGTTCGGCATACCAGATTGAAGGCGGCCATAATGCCAACGGTAAGGTTACATTCACAATAATCAATATAGGGTCGTATTCACTAACTTTTTGAGAATGTTTACTGTATACGAACGAGTCACTTTAAATAGAACTATCTCACTTTCTATTTCATTAAATATAATAGATGAAAAGAGATAAGTATAATAAAGAACCATCGCGCAAGTTACTGTGCAACTATCCTGTTTCACTAATTTTCGTATAGATGGCGTTGTCACCGTCTTTACGAATTTTTGTTAGATGATATAAGCGACTGAGACTGTAAGTTCCAAGTGACTCTCATTGTAGATAGAGACTAGTCTCTAAAAAGTTAGTGAATACTATCCATAACTCGAGTATTCTTCAGGTAAAGGTGAGAATGTTTGGGATTATTATTTAGCCAAAAATCCGAATTTAGTTAAGGATCAAACTAATGGTAATATAGCATGTGATTCTTATAATAAATTAGATGATGATTTGAGAATTTTATCTGATTTAAATGTTGATTTCTATCGTTTTTCAATCTCATGGTCCAGAATACTACCACAAGGCTATCCAAATATTATTAATCAAGATGGTATCAATTATTATAATCGTTTAATCAATGGTTTATTGGCAAATAATATTCAACCAATGGTAACCATGTACCATTGGGATTTACCAATCAATTTCCAACAATTAGGTGGTTGGACTAATCCAAGACTTACGTCTTATTTCCAACACTATGCTGATATATTATTTAAGAATTTTGGTGATCGTGTTAAATATTGGATAACAATCAATACTAGTAAAACGGGTTATGGTGATAATGAATATCCACCACAAATTAATCAAAGTGGTATTGTTGAATATTTATATGCTGAAACAATTTTATTAGCACATAGTAAAGTTTATCATTTATATAATCGTAAATATCGTCAACAACAAAATGGACAAATTGGTTTAACTATAGATGGACGTTGGTATGAATCAATTGATAATCAAACTGTCAATTTAGTAGCAACAGAACGTGCGCGTCAATTCACTGTAAGTGACTCTAGTTACAGAATACCACCCAACATTTATTTTGTTTTTTAAATGAAATTAGACAGGAATCTATCTACATCCATTGATACATGGTGATTATCCACAATTAATTAAAACACGTATCCGTGATTTAAGTCATGATGAAAATTTTTTGGAATCTCGATTACCTGAATTGACATCAGAACAGATTCGATTCATTCATAAATCGTACGATTTTATTGGTTTGAATATTTATACGACTTTTCTTGTGGAAAATTTTGATAATTTTAAGACTTTATCATCATCATTTAACAATGATATTGGTGCTAAATTTAGTCAAGATGCTAATTGGCCAAAAACAAGTTCGGATTGGTTACGTGTGGTGCCAGAAGGTATGCGGAAAATTTTATATTGGATGAAAATCGAATATGGAAATCCGAGAATTTTCATTACGGAAAATGGTATGTCGGACGACAATCAACATGATGATTACAATCGGATTAATTATCTGCAGGTTGATGGAACATTTCCTTTTAGTTTTCCTTTAGTAGAAGCATATTTTCTTTAAGTTATACTTCTTTTGGTGTGCGGCTTTGTGAAAAATTATATGAGTGAAATTTTAATAAGCAACGCTAGTTGCGCACGCAATGTTACGATATCAACAAATTGTCACTATGGAAACGCGAAGAAAGCAGCCTTTTTGAAATTATAATTCTCAAGACCTGGTTGATTTTTCAGCTCAATCGTCGACTAGTATTTCCATCTCTATTTTACTGCCATAACTTATGAGTGTGAGACAGAGATGGAAAAACTAGCTACTACTATTTTTTTTCATACTGGGGTATCTAGAGCCAAAGTAGCAAAAACAGCAAATCAGATCAAAGACACCACAGACATCAGCATTGAACTGAAAAATTAAGTAGGTCTTGATATTTCTATTAACCTGCTTTTTGAAAAAGAATGAGAGTGAAATTTTAACAAGCAACAAAAGATACGCGCGCAACGTAATGACACCAAATTAAATCGCAAAACAAATGGTTGCTATGGAAACAGCAAGAAAGCGGGCTTTTTAATTTATTCACATTTTTAAACACACCAAAGAAGTATAACTTTTCAATAAACGCAGCCAATTTTGTTTGTTTTTCTATTTTTTTTTTTGCAGTTATATTTGCGTGCCCTTTTGGAAAGTGTTAATATCGATGGTGTTAATGTACAAGCTTATGCTGTATGGAGTTTCCTTGATAATTTTGAATGGTTATCAGGTTATACGGAACGTTTCGGTTTATATTTTGTTGATTTTAATGATACAAAAAAGACACGAACATCAAAATTATCAGCCAAATGGTATAAAGAATTGATTAATAAACGTGAATTAATCATTAATGATAACAATGATAAGCAACGACAACATTTATTGGATGAATTTTGAAATATTTGTAATGCTTATGTTTGTAGATTTTAAGTGATTTCAATGAGAGTTGAGAAGAGTAACTTTTGTTTAAATTTATTGTTATTACAAAAAAAAATGGATTAAAAAACAATTATTTATGATTTAAAACATTTGTAATTATCAATTATAATTTTAAAATATTAAAATTAATTATAACATTGTATTACCTAAATGTAGTGCAATAAATTGAAATACTGCACCGGCAATTATAACTCTAAACACACAGAGTGGAACACATCTATTTCATTCTTATACAGCTTCATGAATAAGTTAGAAAGAGATGAAGTTAATTAGGTGAAAAGATACCGACTATATCGTAGCGTGCTACTAAATGTAGTCCAATAAAAATACAAATATACTGAACCGGCTATTAGAACTAAAAACATATTGGGAGAATTTTTACATTCCACTCTTACATGTGTATATTATTCTGTAAATTAATGAAAAATAGATGTTGTAACATCGTACTAAATCGGCAATTACAACTAAAAACACATTCTAACAAATTTCTGTTTTACTCTAAGTTATCATCTAAATAAGTTAGAAACACATCAAATTTGCCCGATCTTACTAAATATAGCATAGGAAGATTATTTAATATTAAAATACAGCACTGGCCATTGAAAATAGAAACATAATAAAACTATATCTCTAATTCCCGCTAATACAAATCGCTAAATAAGCTATAAAAAGATCATAGCAACATTGTAACGTCTTATTTGATACAGGATAAGAATATAGTATACGGTACCGGCGATTCCAACCAGAAACAAACATGACGTAAATAAGTAAGTGAAAGATCAGACTTTTATGGGGAAAGCTTTCTGAATATAGTACAATATTATTCCATAAAGTTGAAATACAGGACCGGCGATTTGAAGTAGAAGTATATTGAAGTATATTACGTTTAAGTTAGACAAAGATCAGATTATTTGTTCGAAATCTTGGTACAATATTTCTATTTCACTCTTATACTATGTCATAAATACGTTGAAGGAGTAATGTTTTAGCATGGCAAGATTTCCTACAGTTATTAAAATACTGCATTGGCAAATAGAATCGGAAACATAACATTTTTTATTTACAAATAGTTGTTGAAAATTAATTTTTTATTTTATGTCTTGTATATTTGTAACTATTACCGAAAATACATCGATGTCGTTGTTCCAATTTAATCGTGGTCGTTAGCAGTGGGGGTAACATTTTTCGCATAAAACTCCAAGGCGTTCCGGAAAGACCAAAAAGATAAGTAAATTAATGGAATTCTCTAAGATATAGAAACAAGAAGAGGGTAGGAATAGGAAGGAGAAAAAAAAACGGGAATATAGAGCAAACATCACAATCCAACCCCTAATTCAACCATCTATCAATATCGAAAATCTGTTTCTTTTTAAAACAAAACAATCATCCCCCTCTATATGTATTGTCTGTATTTTTATCTATGTGTATGTGTGTCTTGATTGATGATAATACGAAATGTTGGCATATTTCAGGGTCCAGAATCAATCAGAATCGACTGTTAGAATTTCGAATTAGTACAACGGAATCCGGCCAAGCTGGTCAAGAATTTCGTGTTCGTAGTGCAACATTATGGTTAAAAGCTGATATACGACATCATAGACGGCCATTACAATGTCGAACAACTGAAATCTACGTCTTCAAAGTCATATCTCATCTACCAGAAACTGTAACGCTTAGTTCACAGGTAAATTTCAACAAAGTTTCATTTATAATAATATACAGTGATGGCAAATTGAATCTATTACATACAAATGTCTAATTAATGGTTTTTTATGTGTTTTCTTTTCTTGTTGATTTTTTTTTTTAAAGGATTTCGATCGGGCAACATCAGATCCGGTCGCTCAGACATTACAAGAATCAAATAGTGGCTGGCAGAAAGTTGACATGACTGATACAGTCCGGCAATGGTTATCTGAACCAAATAAAGACAAATTACGTTTATTTGTCGATTGTAGTTGTTGTAGCCATTGGTATATACATTTATTCAATAATAATAATAATAATAATGATGATGATAATGTATTTGATAAGAAGAATAATCCAAATCGACCATTTCTTGTAATACATACAGATCCATATATAGCAAAACGTGTACGTCGACGTGCATTAGATTGTAGTCCAGATTCTGGTAATCAATGTTGTAAACAACGTTTTTATGTTAGTTTCAAGAAATTAGGTTGGGATGATTGGGTAATTGCACCACATGGTTATTATGCAAATTATTGTCGTGGTGATTGTGGCCATCATCGTACACCAGACACATATGTCACTTATCATACACATGTTATTGAAGAAGTTAGAAAAACACAACATTTAAGTGGTATGCAACCATGTTGTGCACCATTAAAATTCTCAAGTATGAGTCTGATTTATTATGGACCAGATTTAACAATTATTAAAAGAGATTTACCAAAAATGGTGGTAGATGAGTGTGGTTGTCCTTAATTTCATAACACAACACAAACACACCACAAATACTTAACCCAATTAAAATAATAATAATAATAAACTTGTTAACAAGATGAAGAAATAAAAATCGAAAGCCTTACGATGATTCTATAAGTGCGCTGCTGCTATATTGGATGAGAAACGTGACGTTTCCGACTTTGCCAGCCCCCCACCATAAAGGAGAGGGGATTCGTATGATTATAGAGGGAAGTAGTTCGAGTGGATCAGTTGCGAAAAATTTCAATTGAAAGTGCCTTCTTTAGGTGATTTATTAGCGACACACATTAAAAAAAAAAAAATTAAAAAAAAAATTGTAAAACTGACTTTGAACAACTCATAATTGTGCAAATCCTCTCAATTATAAATAAATTAAAACATTCCTAATATTTAAAAAAAAAAAAAAAATGAAACGCTTCGCTTGAAGAAATTTGTTTCGTCTATGATTCTTTTGTGATTGTTTATTTACCATTAATTAACCTGTGATGATTTGTTATATAGGTACTATAGATTAATTAATTATTTTTGTTTTGTTTTGTTAATTAATTATTTGTTTCAAACTAATTAATGCCACTGCCTATATATATATTTTGGAACAAAACAACAATAAAAGTAGTTTATAAGTATTGAATAATTAATGAGACAATAACGCCAAAAAAGCAGCAATCAAACAGAAACAAATAATTAAACCTAATACTTACTTGCCTAAAAAATCTTATACTTAAGCCTCAATATTGTAAAAAAAAAAAAACATGCTAGTCCAATTGAAAATTTATATATTCTACCCCCTTTCTTATCATATATTACCCCTAAATTAACAAAAAACAAATGCCGTTCGCCTATATAATTCAATTAATTTTTGTTAAATGTAGGTACAAACAAGAGTAGAGATGGCGTACAAGTGGGGATGCCTTTGCAAGTGAACCCTTAAAGATTAAGGGTTGCGGTTATTCGTTTCCTTATGTTTTTTTCTATAAAAAATCGTGTCTGCTTGTCCGTCAATCTATACTTAAATAGGAATTTTTATATTGAAAGTTTGATGTGGGCGAATAGCAACAGACAGGTCACATATCATTGTAGATCATTATGGCCTGACTGTTAATTTTTTTTTTTTAATTATAATTCATTTTTTAATTATTTAGGGGTTTTTAGTCAATTAATTAATTAATTAATTGTTGAAATTAAATAATGATTAACCATTCCTTCCACAATCGCCGCCTATTTTGTCAATATTTATAAACAAAAAAAATTGTATTGCCTTAATATTTAAACGATGAAAACAATTGATAATAATCGTCTTGAATATTTGAAAATTGATTAATAATTAATTAAAAATTAAAAAAAAAAAGATTTGTATAATTAAAAATAATTTTCTTTTATAGATGATGATGATAATGATGGAAATTTTGGCTGTATGCTCTGCTCATACTTTTTGTCCTTGCCATATTACCTAAATATTACCCAAATATTACCTAAAAATTTATAAAAAAATTGATAACAATATATTGTAATAATAATAATAATAATAATAATAATAATAATAATAATAATAATAATAATAATAATAATAATAATATAAATACAAGTATTAATAATTGCCATAATAATAATTAATTATATTAATAATAATATTGATAATAAATACACTCCTTGCAATAATTTACACATAACGGAAAAATTTAGCTTTTGCAATAATGTTCTTAAAATAATAATAATAATAATAATAATAAATAATAAATAATGATAATAATATTAATGATAATAAAGGATAATAATAAAAAAAAAATAAAAATGAACAATTTGTAATTTATAATAATTAGCTCATTTAGTAAAGTTAGTGAAACGAAAAATAATAATAATAATAATAATAATAATAATGCCCTGATTTTATTATTACTATATCTACATATTGTAAAATTTCAATAAATAATAATAATAATTATTATAATTATAAGGAAACAACAACGAAGCGATAAGGGTGTGAAAAATGTTCCTCAAAAATTTGCAAAAAATTGTAAAATCGAAATTTAAAAAAAAAAAACAACTGTTAACATGACAACAACCAACCAAAAAAAATATATAAAAACAAAAAAAAATATAAACAAAATTCAAAAAAAAAATCTGTTTTTTTTTTGTTTATTTCCACCTCTCCCCTGTCCCCCAAAAAAATGTTTTGTTGATTTTTTTTTTGTTATTATTTTATTAACTATGAATTATCTTTACCCCCTGCTTACCCTTTAGAATCACCCTTTCTTTAACTCCTTCCAACTTGTCATAGAATGATATAATACGTGTATATATTTTTATCCAAGTCTTATTCTACTACCATCACCACCACCACCCTGTTCTAAGTTGTAAAGTTTTGAATCTTGGCCAAATTTTCGCTCGATTCTAATAATTTTCTATAGTGTATTTACAGGGTGATTCACTATTCTAATAACTCCATTTCAATAAATGTTCCATATAGAAATGGATGGAATATTTGTTGAAATGAAACTTGTTGAACGGCGATCCCAACAATAGTTAAAATTCAACTAGAATTGAGAGTGTAATTTCAAGGACACGTCACGTTTATTAGACACATTTTGTTACATGAGAGAGAAGAAAGATATAATGTAGAAATAAGGACAAAGAAAGATATACATTCCGACATCAAAAGAATGGAGCAAAAGAGAACGATACTCAAGGATACAAAGCGATAAAATAAAATGGTGCCATGACATCATCATCTCTCTCTCTCTCTCTCTCTCTAACACTAAATCATTTTTATTGTCTATTTTTTTAAAAGTTTCACTTCTATTACGTGTAAGGTGTGCATTTTTTTTTTAATAAATGCTACAAAGCTCAAAGTCTTAGAAAAAACTCGCATTAACCCCTAAAATAAGAGTTATTTGAACTAGAAAATTATAATGCCAAATGGCTATAATCAAAATTTTAATAAATTCCAACAATTAGAACTTTTATCAATTGTAATTTGTCACAATAGTGAATGACTCTGTATATATGTATAAGAGGATTAAATTAGTGTTTTGTTATTTTCTGTTTATTTAATACAATTTTTCGATTATTTTCACCCCTATTTGTCTGTCTGTCTATTCTCTTTATCTTTTAAATACATTAACGACAATAATGATGATGATGATGATGATGATGATGATGAAAGTGTGGTATTTGGGGGGATGAAGGAGGGTGGCGTCGTCGCGACAAGGACATGTTCGATCTAGACATGATAATAAACTAAATTGTTGTTTTATTTACTAAAGTGGTGTACACACACACAATAAAAATCGTCATCCCCTATAAATCACCATCGATTAATTCTTTTTATTTATTTTTAAGTGATAAGATTTTCGAAAGGGTGGTGAATTCAACAATATCTTATCAACTATAATAATTGATGATATTTCGATATGTTCCGTCCACTTTTCTTATGATAATTAAGAAAGTTTCTATACGATAGAAAAATAAAAAAGAAAACATAATATGTATTCACCCTATAATATAGAGGGGTGGAAGAGGGTTCAAATGCATATATGTATATAGTAGTAGTGGTGGTGGTGGTGGTGTGACTGTATTGTATAAGAAATATTCGAGAAAAGGGCGTCCGGACGCGTAGACGCCGGCGTTTCGTGACGTCACATTGGCGTCTCCCAGCCAACATCACCCAACTCACTTGGTGGCCTTAGATGAAGAAGAAGGTGGTGGAGAAACAGGAGGGGAGGAAGGAGTTTTCTATACATATATATATATATATATATATATATATATATATATATATATATATATATATATATATATATATATATATATATATATATATATATGTATATATGTATAACATTATCCTATCCCCCATTCATTATTACACAGAAATTCAATTGTTTTTTTAAATCAAATTTCTGCACTTGCAAACATATTTACCCAGGTGTCCCTATATGATTTGGTTCATTCCCCCCCCCCCACCTCTCTCATTCTCTCTCACTCTATCTCTGTGTGATACACAGGAAGTAAGTTTTGATTAAAATCTTTAATGGAGCAGAAACAGTAAGTGAGATATTGTAAGAAATCAAAATTTTCACCTAAGAAACAAATCTTCCCGACTGTCCCTCCACGATTTAGCTAGACTGTATCTCCCCCCTTCCTCTCTGACAATAATTCATTCCTGATTAATATCTTCTGGAATGTGCAACAATTAGTAAAAGAGAAATTGTAAAAAAATATTTTTTTTTACTTAAGAAACAAATCTACCCGACTGTCCCTCTACGATTTGGCTTCCTCATTGACAGTTTCCAATTGAAATCGTCTAGTAGGCGCAACAATAATAAGCGAGAAGAAAAACGAAGTTTTAACTACCAACTTTACATGAATATCTTTTTACATATTGGCTTCTCCCTCCCTCCTCTTCCACCTTCGCAATCTATCTCTGTCTATCTATCTATCTATCTATCTCTTTATCCCTCTCTTTTTTCTATCATTTCTAAAAGCTTTCAAGTGATGTAATTTAAAGTAAGCAAGAAATTGAAGCAAAATAATTACATTTTAAGCTACCAGCAAATCAATCCAAGTGTCCCTCTACAATTTCGCTCTTTATCTCTCTTTCTCTCTCTCTCTCTCTCTCTATCACTTGCTCGATCTTAGACACACAAAATCATTCATTCATAAATGAAATTTTTTAAGTGAAAAGTTGAAAAAAATTGAATCTTACAATAATTAAATCGACCCAAGTGTCCCTCTACGATTTTGCTTTTTTTCTCACTTGATTGATGATACTATATACAACAAGAATTCAAGCCCATAAAGAAAAAAGTAGCTAGGCACTACATCACTGTACTGTCTTTTAATAAATTAACCTTCTTTACTACAAAACAATAAATCTTATCAATATTTATTTTTTGTATTTGTTGATTTATTTGATTGGTAAGCAAGCAATCAGTACGTGACATTAGAATTATACTAATAAAACTATATATAGTATTCTTATCATTAATTGTTGAAAATCAATAGAAAAAATAATGCTAGAAATAAATACGTTTAATTATTTCAACAATAATTAGTGTTTTTTTCTTAATCTTAACCTTAGATTTATATCATTAAAATTACAGTGCCATCTATTAACAAATAGCGGAATAATAAATTTTTCGACAGAACAGATTTCTTGAAAAGAGCAATTTTGAAAATTCATTAACTGAATATATAATTAGATTAATAGTGATAATTATAGTAGAACAGTGCCGTAGTGTAAGTGTAATTAAATTATTATTTTCCATAACTTTACATACATATAATCGTTTTATATTTATATACAGGGGTGACTCGTGTAATTAGCACTGCAGAACTGCAGCACCCTCTATCATCGTTTCAAATTAATAAGATAACGTATACTGTAATTAATTATTATCCTCTTCTTTCTTTACTCTCCTGTCTTCTTCCCTTTCTCCTGTCATCCTTCTTTTCTTGTCAACCTTTCTCTATTTCTTTTCTTTCTCTCCTATATTTTCTATTTCTTTCTCTCACTTATCTCTCTTTATCTTGTGTTTGTCTTTGTTTCTTTCATGATGAGTGACTCATCATTGATGACATCCTTCATATTTATTTGCTTGAGAGCAATACCCACTTAAGTCCCTTATTTAAGTCACAAGAAGCCACTGTTTATTTATCTCAATATACGTATTGTTACAATGTTCAATCTTCATCATATCCTAAAGTAAATTTCCGTAATCCAATTTTTATTCTATACAGGGTGATTCTATACAAAAATCTAATTGGTGGAATTTAAATTAATACTCTTTAGAAAATATTTTCGACATTGTAGCAACTCCTTTAGTGCACTATATTTTAGTTTCAATACTTTTTCCCAAATTTTTCATTTTTTTTTACAATTTAGCTCAAATTTTTTGCTATTTTCAACCAGTTTGCCTATTTTCTTAATGGATGATGAGACACTGAAACTTTCTTACAGAATTCTGATATTTTTGATTTTCTTTTGAAGATTAACTGAACAAAAAACAAAATTATTTTAGTTAAACAAAAAAGTGACCGAGTCTTGAGTAAGGAATATGACATTTTTCGATTTGTGTGTGTGTAAGTCAGGCTGTTTCTCTCGTGAGGGCAAGTAGTAAGTGTTTTCCATCATTACAAATTTGTAAAAAAAAACAGCCTAACAAAAAATGGCGTCTGTAACCCCACCACCCTCTTCTCATCCTTGCCAGTGAAATTTCTATTAGATATATGTATAAAATCACTGCCACCCCTCTAAAGCCTGTTTTACACAGGCCCACAAAAGTCGTTACTTTTTTGCGACACTGATAGTACATTGTTTTAATAAATTCGAAATTTTCAAAATTTGGAAAGCTTTTTTTAAAAAATTATTCAAAAAATAGAAATATTTGAAGAAAAAAAAATGTAATAAAATGTATAGTTTTAATGGAAATTGAAAAAAATGGCATCAATTATCGAATTTTATAGGTTTTGGCTTTAGAACCAGGCGGCGCGCTTGTAATGACAAATTTAAATAGAAAAATATGGAATTTTCCACCAAAGAAAACCCTTTTCCCTCTATTTATATTACATTTTATTATTATTATAAATAATAATAAAGTTAAGCTATTTTTATTTTAACCACAATTTTATTGTTACTATTAATATAAACACACATACACGCACATGATTTTCCACGAATTTTCCAAAGATTAATTGAAAAATTATCAAAAAATATGCATTTTTTTTTATTCTCTTAATCCCACGTTTCTCTCTTAGAATGAGACGATAACAAAACAGAAACCAATAAAAAATTGAACGAAAACTCGCAGTAGTAACAATCTTTTTTTTAATATATTTTTTTGTTTATTATAACTTATAACGTTATAACCAATAGTAATAATCGTAGTGTTTTTTTTTTAATTACTGTGATTATTATTATTATTATTATTATTATTATTGTTATTGTTGTTGTTGTAAAATGATTTTGTATATAAAAGACAAAAAATTTTCCAATATTAAATATTTTGTTTCATTTTCTACTACTTCTTTTTTTAATTCCTTTTCCAAATTTTCCATTTTTTTTTTTTTTTGTATTTTAATATGTCCCCAAGTCAAGTGCAAACATTATTGTTTAAAATAGAAGAATAGCGTTCGTTTAATTATTTATTTTAATTAATTATTTATAAATTTAGAATACTTACAACTTATAATTTACAATTAGGACTTAGAAAAAATTCGAAAATTTTGTAATATCACGTTGAGACTAATCGTTGTGCCATTGGATTTTATTTATAAACAATAAAAAAAAACATCAAATAATAATAATAGTACCATTATTTAGTTACTGTGCAATCAAAATTTAAATAATTGTCCAACAATACTACTCTGGTAAATAAGATTTTATTAACAAATATACAGTGATAAGCATATAAAAGAGACCAAATCTTGAACAAGGAATATGATTCATGTGTAAATTAGGTTTTTCACGTGAGTTTCTTGTAAATTTCCCAAAATAGTACCAATAACCCCACACACCACATCTTCAGATTGAATTTTTTGTTTCACAAAGTCTACATTGTAACAGCCGTCCTAATAGAGCCTGTTTTACACAGCCATACATAAAGTGCCCACTTTTATAAACACATCATTGTACATATTATGTGAATAAAGGGAACCTTGTCAACTTTATCTGGACTTGAATGTTAACTATTTTAATATAAATTTTCAGATTTTTCAGGAAGATCCATTAAGCGATCAATTGAATTTTTATGGAGATCTAGAGGAAAATTTTCAAAAAAAAAAAATAATTATATACTATACATATAGGTAATAAATAATGTTTACGACATTAATAACCTATTGAATATATTTTATAATTCATAGAATTTTCGTTTATTTTTTGTGTTATTTTTATTTAAATTTAGTCTCTTCTCTTGCAGATTTACAATCACATAAATAATAATAATAATAATAATGGAGCAGATTAGGTAATTTTTTTTATAATTTTCAATTTAAAAGTAATTTTTTGACACTCTCTCTCACTCTCTCTCTCTCTCTATTTTTCAGTAGTGCCAGCTGTCATAGTTTAAAGTGAGTGTTTCCTTTCTAATTCTATTTTTTTCAACAAATCAATTAATAAATTTTAATTTGTTTATAATCAAGTATTGATAATAATGAACAACAGACGAAAAAACAGAAGAAATTACAAGAGATTATCACTAGTACATGGTCATTGAATCACCAAAGTAGAAGTTTTAAAGGATTACTACCACAAGTAAGTTAAACATTCAAAATTTTTGTAAAAATTTTAGGGTAAATACAGGGTGTATTCTAACGATAAGATAATAATTGATAAATTTTCAGTTATTCAAAATTTTCAGTTTTATCTAATTTTCTACCCAATCTGAAAATCCCATACATCGAGTCGCCTATGTTAAAACAATTCGTCTTTAAAGAAAGGCATAGAAGGCTTTGAATGACGTCAATATTGAATATTCTAAATATGGTGTTTTTTTAACAATTTTAACACATTCTACAGACATACAAAATAATTAAAATAATTATTAATTAATTTCTTTCATAATTTTTCATTCAAAAAGGTTACAATTAATTAATTAATTTGTTATTAATTGTAACAATTGAATTGACAGTTGTTTTCCTAAGCCTTCTATGTATTATATTACAAGCGAATTAATTCGACATAGGTGACTAGATGTATTACATTTGTTTTCAGGGCGAAGAAAATTCGACGAAATTGGAGATTTTGATTAACTGAAACATTATCAGAGATAGGTTACAGTTTAATTTAGAATTTTTTTTGAATCCAATTTTGTATGTAAAAAAATATGGTTGTTTATTTAAAATAAGCAAGATATCATAATTTGAGAATAGCCTGAAAAAATAATTCATTTCAGCTAAACGCTGAAAAATAATTAAATACAGTAAATTTGAATAGAAAGTGCATTATTTAAACTTAATGAGCTCCAAATTTCACTCTTTTAAGTCATATAGTCTCAAAGATATGAAATTTTCAGTTAAACACTGCAAAACGTAAAATTTCACCAAAAATTACTGAAAAACTGTAAACGCTAGATCACAAATTATATAATCAAAGTCGCCTTCGATTTAACCAAGGAATTCGAAAATGCAATAAAAAATACACATTTCTAATTGAAATAATAAAGTAGGATACTTTGAATTATAAACGCATCGTTTTTGGTGCTAATATAGCTATCAATCTGTAAACGTTGCATTTTCGAAGAGTGCTAAGAAGCATATAACTAAATCTCTATGTATAGATTACGTGTTATCTTTTAGAAAAAAATAACACTTATAAGAAAGGGAAAAAACATCCCCGTGGCATACCCCACCAACAAAAATTATCCTAAACGTTGAAATTTGGATGTCTCTAATCTTTTATTATACAGCTTTGGCAATGTCAAATTGTACCAATATTCAACTGCTCGTCAATTTTTCAAATTTACTATTAATGATTTTTTACTAAACAATATTATTAATGGTATTTTTTAATATGGATTAAATCACTTGAAATTTTCACTTTGTCACACTAGTGTTCAAAATGGGTTTTTTGTTAGAAATGTGTTAAAAGTGTAAAATATTAATTTTTAAACACTCGTATCACAATTTTTAGATTATAGCCAGTGTTATTGCGGCATCATTCAATATGATCTTTGGTATGTCACTGACATATTCCGCCATATTAATACCACAATTACGTGAACAGAAAGTATTCGATATGACGATAGCTCAATCATCATTAATAGGTACGATTTGTTTCTTTTTTTACTAAACATTAATTATTCTTAATTTCAATTATCATTTGTTTATTAGCAAGTGTTGTAACTCTTATGGTACCAATTGGTGCTACCATTAGTGGTTTCTTTATGGATACCATAGGACGTTTAAATACAATCAAATTAGCTGCAATACCTGGTGTTATCGGTTGGATAATGATAGCATTAGCTAATGATGTTTCATTATTGATAGTCGGTCGTTTATTTACTGGTTTATCAGCAGGTTAGTACCAATAAAAGTATTTTAAAGAGAATTTTGAAAATAAAAAGTGTTAAATAAATGAAATTTTATAGCTTTAGGTACAGCACCGGCTGTTGTTTATATAACTGAAATTGCACGTAGTGATATGCGTGGTTCATTATTATCAATAGCACCAGCATATGGTTCATTAGGTATGATTTTAATCTATTTGAAAGGTTGGCAAATGAATTGGCGTACCATTGCATGGAGTGCTAATATTTATACCATTGTACCATGTGTTTTAACCATTTTCATACCAGAAAGTCCAGCATGGTTGGTGTCGAAAGGGCGTAATGATGAGGCAGCTAAATCATTGAAATGGATCAATAAGTACCAACCACGATTGCTTAATAGTAAAGTATGTTATAATATACAGAATAGTACACTATGATGACCTATTTTCGAGCTAGTAGAGTTTTTTTGGGACTATTTTGTTGGAAGATTTGTTTGTTGCTTTATTTCGGAACATTTCTTCTATGGACCAGACAAATACTCCTACTCTACCTTATCAGTACTACTGTAAAGGCGCTAAACTTGAATGAAATCACGTTAAGTAGGGAATGTTCAAAAACCGATTTTTTTTGAGAGCTTTGAACAGCTCTCATTACTTTTTGATCATAAGAAGAAAGGAGAAAATGGCATTTTTAGTTCAAAAATGTAAAACTCTTATGGAAATTTTGCTCTATTTTAAGTAGCTATTGTAGATTAATTTGGATTCAATAAGAAATTAAAAAAAAAAAAATAGCGCCTTTAGTCCAAAATTTCAAGATTCCTAATCAATTAGAAAAAAAATTAGCACCTTCTTATGATCAAAATAGAAAATTTCGTGCTTTTTACAAGAATTTTTGCTTTATTTCAAAAAGTTCGTACCTATTACTATTTAAATTCTCATACAAAATTTTAAATAATTTGGCACTTTTAGTCCAAAATTTCAAGATTTTTGGTTTAATTTCAAATATTTATTATTGCTTCATGTGATTTCATTATAAAATTTTCAAAAAATTCCACATCTAAGCCACACTTTTGATAAGACTTCATTATTTTATAAAACCCTAACTAAATTTTTTGAAAAAAGTTAGCACTTTTGGTCTAAAGTTTTAAGATCTTTTGCTTTATTTCGAAAATCTTTCACTACTTTAGCAACTTTTCTCTTCAATATAGTGTAAATAAATGCTTCAAATAGGTCATAATCAACATTTTGACTTTGTTTTTGTATGGTAACATTTTAAAATAAAGTTACAGGATCGAACTTTAGCCGACATACAATTGGAAGCATTACAGCTTGAACATGAGAAAAAAATTGAAGATTCTCAAAAGTTGGGTAATCATGACATCATTTACAAATTGAAAGCATTCATTAAGCCGACCGGCTATAAACCATTCATTATATTGACCCTTCTCTTCTTCTTCCAACAATTCTGCGGTATTTACGTCATCTTATTCTATTCAATTGCCTTCTTTCAGGTATAGTACCTATATTTATTTTAAATATAGTAGTATAATTGTTACTTTATCACTCATGTTGTTGTTGTTTTTTTTTTGGCAGGCAATGGGCAAACAAATCAATGCTTATTTAATGTCAGTACTAATCGGTAGTATACGATTTATAATATCTGTAATTAGTACATATTTGTTGGGTACGTTCCGGCGACGTCCAATGATGATAGTTAGTACTTGTGGTTTATCAATTTTCATGTTTTTATCGGCATTTTTTACAATGCGTCTACAACAAACAGGCACAATGGATTGGCTACCTATAACAGCATTAATCTTCAATATTATCTTTGGTATGATTGGTATGTTACCAATACCATGGACAATGACAGCTGAATTATTTCCAATTGAAATACGTGGTATTGCACATAGTATCACATATAGTATGGCAAATTTAATGATGTTCTCAGCTGTACATAGTTATGAAACATTAGTTAGTCTTTGTGATGGTGTTGTTGGTATACAATTTTTTTATGCTACAATTGGTACAATAGGTTTAATTTTTACGGTATTATTCCTACCGGAAACACATGGTGTTAAATTGACAGATATTGAAGAGTATTTTAAATATAATACAATTTATTTGGGACAAAAAACAATAAAAATACATCAAAAAAATGGTATTAGTAATAAGAATAATAGTACTACTAAAACAAAGACGATAACAAGAAAAGACAGTAAAGATGTTAAAGACACTAAAGATAAAGAACAAAATTTAAAATTAATTATATCAGAATAATTTATATTACTTTATGTTTAATTATTGTTCTATAATGGAGAATAATTGTGTGAATCAAATTATAGTTGGATCAAATCGATCTTAATAATATACAAAATTAAAATTGTAATAATCAACAAAAGAATTATATTTGTATTAGATAATTATAAATAATAAATTAATATTAAAAGAATTAATTTACTGTATATAAAAGATTATAGAAACAATTGATAACACTGTAAATCCCATAAAAATTCATAAATTTAAAAAATCAAACTACTGCGCAAGGTACAACGCAAGTAGCTTCTATTATGACAACTTGTCTCTTAAAAAGTATGATAATAATAATAATAATAATTACTGACATACAAGCGTTTTATGTCAATTGTAACACAAATAAGAAATTACTTATTATCAATTTTCACCATTGTTTATCACTAACATTAATTTCCTAAACTCCGTAGTCTAGTAATAAAATTGTTTCTTCCGAAAATTCCATACCTTAGTAATACGATTGTCAATTACCATCTAGGGACTTTTTATAATCTTATAGTGGTACAATTCTCAACCATATAGCCTTACTTTTTAATTTTTATTATAAAATTATCGATTAATTTGTAATTTTCTTTTTTTATTTCTGTGAAATTTTTGTAAAATTAATAATAAGAAATAATTACAAGCGTTTGGATTTAGTGATTGTTGCTTTTTGTTTTTCGTAGAGTTCATAATAAAAACAATAAAAATTTATATAGGGAGTTTTTATTATATTGTAGTGGTGCAAGTGTTAATAGTAACATAACCACACTTTATAATTCGTAAATTTTTATGGTAATTACGTTTAATTTCTTTAATTAATAGTGAAATTATTGTTAAAAATGTTTATTAATTAAACAATAATTCAAATTTAATGGGATTTAGTGAGTTTTTAATGTTATAGTGACATCATTAACAATACAAACAACATAACCTTACTTTCAGTCTTCGTAGTGTATGTGTATCAATTTATCTTTAAATATTATTAAAATTAATAATAATAATAAGAATAATGTCGTTTAAACAAGGTGTTGATCCTATTGTATTTCGTGCTATACGAAATGTTGATATGTCTGAATTAAATCAATGTACAGAACAACAAATACGTCCAGTATTACCATGTTTAGTACGTATGGGTTTAATATCACCATTAGATACATCAAAACAATGTACAAATATGAAAATTGATATATTAACAATTGTATCTGGTATGGAATTAGTTAATTCAATTGTTGCATTATTATCAATTGATTTTCATCGTTTAGAAATTGATGTTAAAAAAGAACAACAATTACGTTCAAAAACATCAAATAATAATAATAACAATAGTAATAATAATAATAATAATAATACTATTGGTAGTAATAATAATAATAATAATACAGTCATACAAGATTCAATATTGATTGGTAATTTAACAAATACAAGTATGGCTTTAGAATATGAACGTAGCGATATGACACGTCGTTTAAGTATCTTATTAGGTGAATTATTATATATACAATCACAAATACAAGATAATAATTGTAATAATAATAATAACAATTTACAAGATACTGATAATACTAGTAATAATAATGGTAATACTATTACAAATAATAATAATAATACAAATTATATAAAATCGTCAGAATTATTTGATAATGATATATTTGCTGAAGAATTATCAGATATTATTTGTATTGCATTAGCTGAATTACCAATAACTTTAAATATTTTACAAATTGTTGAAACATTATTACATTTACATAATGGACCAGCTATAATATGTCGTATTGTTGCCAATTTCCCTGATTGTTTCCGTGAAGGTAAGTGAAAATTTTCAAAAACTTAATGACTAAAATGTATGTCGATTCGGCGTGCGGAAATTGTTAATTTTTTAACACCGATATCTCGCTTGTTTTCTAAGATATTGAAAAAATTAACAGTAGATTAGATAAAGCATTTCAAAGTGCATGTTTTAAAGCTTTCCATTAAAGAAAAATGTGATAAAATTCTAAATGGCAGAGAAGAAAACTGTTGGACCCTCTTTTTTCGTACATTTCCGGCTAATAAATGGAAAGCACGTTTAAATTTCACAATATCTTAAAAAATAAGCTTAAAAATTGACAATTTTCGCACACCGAGTCGAATAATTTGTCCATACATCCTCTTAATAATCATACAATTAATTAATAATATCTTATTTATTCTAGTAAGTACATATTTAATACAAACTGGTGAGAAACAAGAAGAGACCATATTAAGTACAGTACGTGCTCAAACTATTCAATTATTATGTAAAATGAATCCATCACAAGCTTTAACAATACGTTGTAAATGTATTGAATTATGTCGTATGCCAGCATTAGCAATAACATTAACATTAGAATTTAATAATAATAATAATAATAATAAGAATGATATTGATGATTGTAATGATATAATTGCATTTATTAGTGGTTTATTGTTAGGTAATGATCAAAGTATACGTAATTGGATTGCATTATTTATACGTACTGGTCAAAAGAAGAAAGGTGAAATATCTAGTTTAGCATTACAACAATTACGTCAAGAATTATTAAAATATTTACAAATAATAATAAATAATTCAAATAATAATAATAATAATAAACAAGAAGAGGATGAAGAACAACAACAAGATGATAAATTAGTTGTAAAAGGTTCAGCAATTTTACGTTTATATTGTGCATTACGTGGTATAGCTGGTATAAAATTTCAAGAAGATGAAATAAATTTAATTGTTAAATTATTAACAATACATCCATCAGCTACACAAAGTGGTGTACGTTTTGTATCTATTGGTTTATGTATGTTAATTGCATGTCCATCATTAATTACAATACAAGAACATGAAAGAAAATGTATTGAATGGGTACAATGGTTAGTTAAAGAAGAAGTTTATTTTGAAACACAAAATCAATATCAACAACAATCATCATTTGGTGAAATGTTATTATTAATGGCAATACATTTTCATAGTAATCAATTAAGTGCTATATGTGATTTAGTATGTTCAATATTAGGTATGAAAATACCAATAAGACATAATAATATGACACGTATGAAACAAGTATTTATACAAGAAATATTTACTGAACAAATTGTAACAGCACATAGTGTTAAAGTACCAGTAACAAAACAATTAAATGCAACAATGTTAGGTTTTTTACCAATACATTGTATACATCAATTATTAAAATCAAGAGCTTTTATTAAATATAATGTTAATATAAAAAATTGGATTTATAAACAAATATGTACTAGTACAAAACCATTACATCCAGTATTACCATTATTAATTGAAGTATATGTTAATAATATTATATTACCAATAAATACAATACAACAACAACAAAATTTACAACAACAACAACAACAACAAAATAAACCATTAGATGAACAAGAGATACGTTATGTATTTGAAAATTCAATATTTGGTCAATATTTTATTAAAAAACAATCATTAAAACAACATGATATTTATATTGATAATACAAGTTTAACACCACAATTATTATTATTATATTATTTATTATTATATGAAGATTATCGTTTAAATAATGCACAAATTTTAACAAATTTAAATCGTAAAATTAAAATTTATAATAATGAATTTTTATCAGAATTACCAATTAAATATTTATTACATCATGCACAAAAAGATCAACAATCTTATAATGGTTTATTTGGACCATTATTAAAATTATTAACAACACATTTTCCACATTTAACATTGATTGATGATTGGTTAGATGATATGTCAACATTATCTATTATCAATTGTAATAATAATAATAATAGTAATGATGATACTATTAATAATAATGAGAATAAGAATATAAATTTGAATGATATACAATTAAATGATATATTTGATGATATTGATAAGAATCCATTAAAATGTGCACGTTTATTACAAAATTTTTTAAAACAAGAACCTATAAATATATGGAAATATTGTGAAATTTTTATTAAATATATAAAAAATTTTCTTAATTGTAATATACCAAGATATTTACAAGATTTATATAAAGATGTATGGTTACGTTTTAACACGGTATTACCACGTCGTTTATGGATATTAACAATTAAATATCTTGTTGATGACTTTACAAATTTAACACGTATTGATGTTGCTGAAGATCCATTACAGGTATTTCTGTTATTAATTATTAATTAATTAATTGATTAATTTTTGTAGATATTGAGATGTGATGAACGTGTTTTTCGTTGTGCACCAATTTTTACAATTGTTTTACGTGTATTAAGAGCAAGTTTAGCATCATCACGTAGTCAATTATTACAACATTTACAAGCAAATCCACGTTTGGATACAAATGGACAAATTATTAATGAGAATGAACGTGAAGAGATGTGTAGGGCTACAATTGCAGCACAGGTGAGTCAAGTTGATTAATAAATTATAGATAGAGTATAGAAGTAATTTGGTTGTTATCTTAGACACAATTTGTATTTTATAACAAATTTTATGTAACCTTAGCCACGATACTAGAATAATCGACATCATAGACAAGTATAGACCTCCCACTCTTAAGCCCCCACTACTCCTAGTTGACTAGGGATATGTTCAGGTAGCGCTAACGTAGGTCCTGCCAATATGGCGTGAGTCCTGTCAATATGGTGGCATTTCCAATTTTAGGGGGAAATTCAAATTTACTTCTTGTATATATACCTGTATTTAGTAGGTGTTTTCAAAATCAAGGAAAAAATAAATAAAAACATGTTTAAAATTTAAAACAATATATTAAAGCAATTAAATATTCATTATATCTAGTTAATTTTCAAAAAATCATTACATAAATAACACATTCTGATAAATAGAAAAGTTGTAACTTCACAGATAATGCATTGCAATCACCAATCACATTTAATACATTTAATCACAATTAACATTTTCCTTTGTATAAAAAAATTCACTTGAAATAATTGAAACAAATACCTTAAAGAAACGCAACATTTGGAGTCTTTTTTCCATTTTCTATGTAAAATAAAGAGAATTACCTCTAAACACATGATTTGTTTATGTCTAGTTCTGATTTTATCATAAAATAAACAAGACAGAAGACAGGAAATTAAATCATCTTAAGCGCCCTCTGAAAACATAGCTAGAACTAAATCATTAAATAAGGATAGCCCTATAAACAGTGGCGTAACAAGACTCTCTTTTGCCACCGCAATGCACAAGGGAGTGTTGACGCAAGAAATTGAGTAAAAAAGAGGTAAAAGGAGAAGTATGTGATAATTTATCAACAATAGAGTCGCAAAAAATGTTTTTGGGGTAATAGAGAATTTGTTATTAAGGCTCTCAGACGAGATTCAAAATTTGTTGTTACGCTACTGACTATAGAGCGATGCCAGCGCACCCTGGTTATCTCCCCAGTCAAGACGACCTTGAGAGGAGTACCCCTTCCATATTAGTTGGACCCCCCTGATCGACATAACCACACTTTTTTTTTCAAAAAATCGTACAAAAATCGAGTAAACGTGAATATTCACAAAGTGATGATCATCCTAGAGATGTGAATTTACGGTATTTTATTCTTGGAGTATTATATGCGTATTGTTTGATATTTAATCTCTTATATAAAAATTGGCGGGAGCAGAACTATATTGCATAATATCAAAGTAGACTATTTATTTATTGATCAGATATATAAACAAACGAATAAAATGTTGTTATTTAAGTCGAAAATTAGAACAAATAATAAATTCTACCTAAATTCCTTTTTTTACTTTTGTATAACAGATTGGCGGTAAAAATCAAATTGATATAACCTTATTTTTTTCAATGCCTTATAAAACTGGATATTACTTACAGTATTTGATGTATTTTATAGCTGTATTATTTCTCTGTAATTTACACACTCATCACTAGAATTAACACACAAATTTAACAATTTTTTTTGCGATTCTTCAATAAATTTCAAACAATAGAAGAAACACAAGTTTATTTGGAAAAACTATAGATGGGGCATTGGAGTGATTTGGTTGTAACTTTAGACACATAATTTGTATTTTTTATCAAATTCGCTCTTATTGTTGATTTGTTATTTAGTATTTCAATTTTTTTTATTTATAATTTTATTGAAATTTGTTGTTTATCTATTAATTATTTGATAATTTCTGATTATTATTCGATTTCTTTGATTGATAAATTGGCAACATTGTATTTTTTCTGTGTAACCTTAGCCACAATACTAGAAAAATCTACATAACCTCAATTTGATTGTTAAGAATTTGTGATTATTTGTTGTGAATCAACGTATTGAAAAAATGAGTAAAAAATCGAGTAAACGTAAATATTCACAAAGTGATGATCATTATTCACATTCATCGAAATATTATCGTTCAAAATCACCATCATCATCATCATCATTAAAATCAAAGAAAATCACATCGTACACAAATGAATTGAAACGTTTTTTGGATCAACATACAAATATAACAAATAATGATGATTTTTGGCGATTTTATAATAAATATCAAACAATACAACAAACACCACAAATGGATAAATTTGATCGTTATAAATTATTAAATTTACAATTAATTGATAATTATAAGAAACTATACGATTATTTACCAACATTAGATAATAATGGTGAACGTTTATTAATTGATAAAAATGAATTTAAGAATTTTTTATTAATTGTATGTTTATATAAAGATTTTCAACAAAAATTAAAATTTCAAAAATTGAAACAATTACGTCAACAACAACAAAATTTACCAATAACACGATATAAAGATGAAATTTTAGACAAATTAAATAAAACACGTGTATTATTAATAGCTGGTGATACAGGTTGTGGTAAATCAACACAAATACCACAATATATTTATGAAAATAATAATAATAATAATAAGATTGTATGTACACAACCAAGACGTATAGCATGTATATCATTATCAAAACGTGTCTCATATGAAATGTTGAGTGAATATAAAAATACAGTTGGTTATCAAATACGTTTTGAAAAGAATAAAAAATCAAATACATCAATTATCTTTATGACTGAAGGTTTATTATTAAGACAAATACAAGAAGAGGAAATTATTAAAACATATGATATTATTATATTAGATGAGATACATGAAAGGCATTTACAATGTGATTTTTTAATTGGTATAATGAAATGTATGTTATATAAACAATTAAAATTTAAATTAATTTTAATGTCTGCTACAATTAATATCGATTTATATAAGAATTATTTTAAAAATGAAAATATCGAAATTATAAATTGTCCAGGACGTTTATATCCAATTGATATAATTTATCGTCCAATTATAAAAGATATTTATAATAGTAAAACAAAAGAGAAATTTGATTGTACACCATATTTACAAATAATACAAATGATTGATGAGAAATATAAACCATATCAAAAGGGTGATTTATTAATTTTTTTAAATGGTATCAATGAAATACAATATTTAACTGATGCTATAAAACAATATAATGAGATAGAAAAAAAATGGATTATATTACAATTACATAGTAGTTTATCAATAGATGAACAAGATAAAGTATTTAATTATCCACCTGATGGTATACGTAAATGTATAATAAGTACAAATATAGCTGAAACATCAATAACAATAGATGGTATACGTTTTGTTATTGATAGTGGTAAAGTGAATCGTATGATTTATTATAAATATGGCAATATAAATAAATTAATTGAAACAAATATAAGTCAAGATAGTGCAAAACAACGTTGTGGACGTGCTGGACGTACTGGACCTGGTATATGTTATCGTTTATATAGTGAAAATGATTTAAAAAAATTTGATTTATTTACACCAGCTGAAATACATTTAGTACCATTAGAACAATTAATATTACAAATGTTATCATTAGGTTTAAATGATTTGAAAAATTTTCCATTTTTAGAACAACCAGAACAACAATCAATTAATAATAGTATAGAAAAATTAAAATTTTTAGATGCTATAAAATTAACAAATAATAATGAATTAATATTAACTGAATTAGGTGATATATTAAGTCAATTACCTATTGATTTAATTATTGGTAAAATGTTAATATTATCAACAATATTTAATAATATTAATTTAATTATAACATTAGCAAGTTTATTAACAATACAAAATCCATTAACACAGAATGCATATCGTAATAATTTAGAAGCTGAAGAATTACGTCGACCATATCAATCAACACATGGTGATCCAATTACATTAATTAATTATTATAGACAATGGTTAATTTTAAAGAAAACAGCATTACCAAATTCTACAAATAATTGTAATAATAAAGGAACAACAAAAATATGGTGTAAGAAACGTTGTTTAGAAGAACAACGTTTTTATGAAGTTACAAAATTAATACAACAATTTCGTAATATATTAGAACAAGTTAATTTAATTAATAAAATTGATAATGATTGTAATAGTAATGAACGTAGTATACGTTATGGTGAATTAAAGCAATTGAAACGATTACAATCAAATTTAAAAAATGATAATTTAAATAAAGGACGTAAATTATTGAAATTTAATATCTATAATGATGATGATGATGATATTGATACAAGATTAGATATACGTGATGTTGAATTTCATATAATTAATGATTATAAACGTTTAACAACATTAATTGATGATTTATCAAAAATTGATAATTATAAAGATTTATTAATATTAAAATTAATATTAACAAGTTGTTTATATCCACAAATTGCTATAGAAGATGAATATAATAAAAGTAAAACAATTATTGATTATTTATATCATACAAAACAAAAAAATTATGTATTTTTACGTCCATTAAGTTATTATCAACAAAATCCAAATATATTACAATTAAATAATGATGATATTGATATACCACCAAATGGTTATTTTAATAAATTACCATTAAGTAAAAAACATCAATTATTAGTATATCAAATGATATTAGAAACAAAGAAACCATATATTATCAATTTAATACGTATGCCAGCTATTAAAATATTATTATTATTTACAAAAAATTATTATACAAATACAACATTAACACGTTTTATGTTTGATGATTTTTTATTAATTGATTGTCCATATTATGGACAAGGTAAATATTTATTATTAAAATCAATTCAATTACGTCATAAATGGTTAAATTTATTAAATTTAAAATTAACAAATCAACAAATTAATATAAATTATATTAATCAATTTATTGATGATTTAATTGATTTTATTAATTATGATATATCATATAATATAAAACGTTTATTACCAGCTGATTTAAAAGAATTATTTAATCGAAAACCAATTGAATTATTTGAACAAATCAATCCATTTGATACTAATTATCAAATGTTAACAAATTATAAATTTGGTGGTTTACAAGTAACACCAAATTTAATTTATGGTTGTTTAATTGATGATAATTGGTCTATTGATATTGAAAATAATATAATAAATACACAATATCAATGTGATTTATGTAAATTAACAAAAATTGGTTGGAATTTATTGAAAATTATGCAACATGAATCAATTTGTAAACGTAATAATGATGATATTGATGTTATTAAAATTGATGATGATAAGAAATTGGATAATTTAAAATTTTATCATTGTAATATTTGTGATAAAGATCTATTATTAAGTCTTGTTGATATTTTAAAACATAAAAAACATTGTAAATAATTTATACTAAGTCTTCTTAATTAATTAATTAATTATAATTAGTTGTAAATTTTGTGAATTTTAAAGGAGAGTGCAGCTGTACAAATGCTATTAGAGACATGTTTAGAAAGTGAAAATGATCGTTGTATTGGTGGCCAACAATGGGCATTACAAGAAGTACGTTCATTAGTTTGTAGTTATTTACATCAAGTATTTATAGCTGATACAATGTTGGCGAAATTGGTACATTTTCAAGTAAGTTCTAATTTATAAATTTGTGATTATAATATTGTTTGATTTATTTAATTATTATAAATAGGGTTATCCATGTGAATTGATTGAAGTGATCGTTAAAGGTGTACCATCAATGCATATTTGTTTGGATTTCTTACAAGAATTAATGCAACAACCCAGTTTAAATAAACAAATCTTTGCAATACAATTATTATCACATTTATCTATACAATATGCATTACCAAAAAGTTTAAATTTATGTGTAACAGCATTGAATCTACTTTATGCTTTATTAGGAAGTAATTTAATTTATTATTTATTGTTGTGTTTTTTTTTCTTCTTATAAACAAAATTTGTTGTAGGTGTATCTAGTAGTCAACGTGTAAAATTATTTAAACCAATATTATCATCATTAGTACGTATAAGTGAAGCATTTCCACCATTAGTTGATGATATTGTTAATTTATTGATGCAATTAGCAAAAATATGTGAATCACAAGCAACATTAACATCACATTTTGATGTACAATCATCGATTTTATCAATTAATAATAATAAAGGTTTAGAGATTTCATCATTGGATAGTCGTGAATTGTGTTATTTAGTACAGAAGACATTTAGTGATATTTTAGATAAAGCTGTATTAAAAACACAAATTTATAAACAAGAATAATTGTTTAGATTTCAATTAAGCCTGTTGGTGTGGTTTTATAACGATATATAGGTGCTTTACTACGTTTCGACCAATATTTCGTTTCTTTATGGTTTAAAATATCCTCTGGATTTACAGCAATTGATCGAAATTTATCATCATCATTATCATCAGAGTGATTTAAAATTTGTTTTCGTGGTAGTTTTATATTCTCATATTTTGGTATTTTAATAAAATGTTTAGAATCTTTAAATAATTTAATACGATTCTTCAATTTATTACGTTTATTTATTGTTTGTTTAATTCCTAAATGTTCATTTGGTTTTGTTAATTGTTCATTTAATTGTTGGTCGAGAATTCGTGATAGTTGTTTTGCAACATAATTGCGAAATTCTGGTGTTACTTTCGGTAAACAATTGAATTGTTGATCGTTATCATCGATTTTATCAGGGCGTAATGATGGTAATTGTGTTATCGTCACTCCTAAAAAATAATTTTATAAATAAAAATATAACATAACCTCACTTTATTTACTTGTTTTTTTCTCATCTATTTTAAACATATCATCGTTGATGAATTCTTTATCGATAGCCTCAGTGAATTTCGTTAAATCTTCATCGGAACTGTCTGAGGATGATGGCATTATTTTGTTTAAATAATTTATTTTATAAAATTAGGGGTTATAAACAATTATTTTGAGGTTATTTATAATTACAATACTGGGGAATTTGTTATTTCAATATAGCACCAACACAAATCTGATCGAGTAATTAGATCGCTTAAAAACCAACATTATATATTTTTAATTAAATTTCTTTCAAAATAACACTAATAAACGCCTTTAATATGAACACTTAATAGTTTTAACAATATTTTTTAAAGTACATATATCAATACGTTATTTATGCAACTTTAAATTGTACCGCCAAATTGAGTATTGGTGGCGACCTCTATGCACTTAATTTCAATAATACATGTATAATCAATCTACCATGTTTGATGTAAATTTTTCGATTTTGTATTAGGAATGTATGAAACGGTTGGAGGTCTTCTTGAACGACAGAGCGATAACATCAGAGAATATTCACTTTGATACTGCGCAAGCGCACCGTGAAGATAATATGTAAGAAATCTCATTTAAATTGCGATTGTTTGTATGCAACACACAATACATTTTAGTGTTTATTAGTATGCAATGCACAATACACTACCAATCACTAAGAATTTACCTAGATATAATTTATATAATCATTTATTGTCTATTTTTCATATATTACATGTTTAAAATCTACCTTTATCAAATTTCCAAATTATTTCAACTTTTCTACGAAATATTTGATTATCTGAATTAGAAAATAACGATTTTTTTTTCGACAAAACTTCAATTAATTTCAACTCTTGTCTTGATAATTATTTATAATTACTTCTAAATATAACAATTATTTCAAATGTTTCTTTTTTTACTAAAATAAATAATCAATAATTCTATAATTATATTCAAAATTAATTCTTAAAAATAATCATTGACAGCGCTATCTCTTAACAATATTTTTAAATAATGAAATCATAACAATAATGATAGTTTTATGAATATCCGCCATAATTGATGAAAATTTTCGGCTTTTGTATTAGGAATATAGGAGTCGATTTGAGGTCTTTTCTGACAGTTGACATAACACTGCAGAAGGTTAACTTCACTAATGCGCATGTGTTTTATAGCGATACAACTAAAGAAAATTCATTTGGCCTTTTTTTATTACATATACAACCCATTATACACATTGTTAAAAAGTTTGTCTATAACTAATTGTAAGTTAAATAACTGAATTTACCATCAAAATTCGTTTATTGTCTTCTATTTCACATAAATAGAAAATTGTCTACAAGAAAAAATCTAAAAAAAAAGCAAAGGAGCACGATAAAACTGTTTGTTGTTTGTATTAATTCAATTAAAGATTTGATATTACAAGTTAATTATTTCGAAAAATCTACTTATTTCTCCTATTTTTACGATGTTTTCTACCATTATTATCAGTTGTTGTTGTTTGATTTATTGTAATTGTACCACCAGCTATATCATCCCTATCTTTAGATTGTTCAATTGTTTTTTGTGCATCAATAAAGAACATCAAATCACGTACTTGTTCTTTTAAATCTTGTATTTCTGTATTTTTCAATTCATTCTCTTGTTGTAATTGTTGTAATTTATTTTGCCATTGTTGTTGATTATTTCTTAATGCTTTACCTAATTGTCTTTCTTCATTTAAATCATTTAAACAAATTGTTAATTTATTTGTTTGTTGTTGTAATTTCTTTTCAATTATATGTTTCTCTTTTATTGTTTCATTTAATTGTTGTTTTATATCATTAATTTGTTCATTTAATAAATGATTATTATTTTGTAATAATTGTATTTGTTCTATATATTGATTATCTAATTTTTTTAATTTCTCTTCAAAATATAAACGTTGTTCATCTAATTGTGATGTTAATAAATATGTAAATTCTAATTGTACTGAATCTAATTTCTCTTGTGTACAATCATTATCTGATGATGATAATGGTCTTTCACTTGCTACTAATTTCCCATCAGCTTTATTTTGTAATAAACGATGTACAAAATTATCACCTTTATAATCCCATACACGTAATGAACTTAATTGTAATGCATAACAATGTCCAGATTCACGATAATGTAATGCAGCATGACCACCTTGATAACGTCCACAACCAACATGTCCACATATTAAACATATCCATAATGCATCAGGTGATACAGCTGTTGCACCACTTTTACCACATTGTTCACATTCCGAATTTGCAACTTGTTCTGGACTTTGTACACAACGACATACTGGACATGTTGAATCACTCCATTTTTCCAAACAATTTGCATGAAATGCATGATTACATAATATTGTTAATACACCATCAACTGATTCATCCATACGTTCTAAACATACTGGACACGTTGGTAATTCAGTATGACCAGGTGGTGGTATACCATCATGTGCCCATTCAATTCTTGATACCCATACAATATGACATATTATATCTGGTTCTATACTATTATATGGTACACTATTAAATGTTAAATAAAATTCCATTGCTGAATCATGTGTACGAAAACTAAGAATAATAATTAAAATTACAATTACAATTAATTATTAATTTATACTACTATTTAATAATTACGTTAATAAAGCCATATATTGATTTGGTGATGAATCTCTCAATACACGTATATGACTAATATCAGCATGACATGGTGCTGTAAATGCTAATAAATCATGACATGTCATCGATGTTGGTACACCTAATAAGCATAAAGTTAATGCTTCACGACGATCACTTAATACACTACAAAATTAAAATTAATTAATTATAAATAAAATTAATTAAATTAATTAATTACTCTTCTTTATATAAATGTAGAATGCCTTTTGTAATCTCAACAAATGGATTTCCACTAAAGAAACCAATCTCATCATCCATTTCATCAACAATTTTCTTATTATCATTATTATTATCTTTTAATGGTGTTTGTTCACGTGATGATATCGGTATTAAGCCCCAATCATCTCTTGGTTGTTCTAAACGACTTGGGAATGTTTCAACATAGATTTCTTGTGATTTACGTTGATTCTCTTCTTGTTGTTTTTGTTGTTGTTGTTGTTCTGTTGTTTTATTCTTATCATGTTCATCTAAAATAAATAAAATTAATCTATTGATAAGGAATATAAAATGATTAAATTAACGATTTTGATCAACTTCAACACGTAATACACATTTTGATACTAATTCTGACATTATTATAATTTATTATAATTATTTATTGTGTTTATTGTAATGGTAAACGGTAAATTCTGGAAATTTCACATAACCTAATTTTGTATTGTAACTTTCATTTTATTGTGTTGGTAGTCATGTTGTTACTAAAGTCGACAGACAGTGGCGTCACGTTCCTCACATTTTATGGGTAACAAGAAAAATCTGTGATGTTTTTCAATTTTCTTATACTTTATCTGAATTTTGAATTTCAATAATTGTATACAATAATTAATGTAATTATTCGATGTTATCGAAATAATTCAGTTTATCAGCCTATCGCGTTTATTAACCAACTGCACTTGCACTTATCCCTGTTGTATTTAATAATTGTATATTTTACAGGATTTTCCTTATAATAAATCGATCGTTTTGAAATATTACATACAAGTTTAAACTGTCAAACAAAAATGTCAATCCCGAGCGGTAACGATGTCAAATACCTGTCAAACGGACATTTTAAGCTCTGTAATTGGTCAAGACGGTGAAGAAAAACAGGAACATATTTATGTCTTAAAGCCAAATTTTTGATTTGGCGCATGAATTGTTGCTCAAGCGACTGGCATTTGTTTGGCAGCATTGCCACTCAGGTGTTGTTTTTGCTTAGACAACCCAACATACACCATATGAAATATATATATCCCAAACTATCGCTCGAGTAGTAACGCTATCTAAAAATTGTCAAGCTCGAGCGGTGAAACCCTATCAAACATATACATCAAACGTTAACGGGGATTTTAAGTGCTGTGACTGGTCAAAGCTATCAGAACACAAGAGACTTCTTAAGAACCTTAGAGCCTAAATTTTAATTAATAAATAAATAGATTCTATGAGTAGTTTTGAGCTTGTACGTGAAATTTCATAATAATCGAGTATTGGCAAAAGCCCACATTTACTGAACGCCACTGCTTTTCTTTCAAGTATTACTGGACGAAATTAGTAAGTTTGGTTTGCTCACATTGGTAATATTTAAATAATATCAGCAATTTTTGGATAGATGGCGTGTTGGTCACGCATGATTTGACACGTCATTTTAAGGTTAGATTCAGGTGGATATTTGTTTATTTTTGTTATTAAAAAATAAATATAAGAAAATGTTTAAAAAATTAAAAGAGAAAATTACAGAAGAAGTGAAAATCTCACCACAACGTTTACAACAATTAACACAATCGGTTAGTGATCGTTTACAACAACAACCATTGTCACAGCAACAACAACATCAACAAAATTCAATAGAATCAACTGATGAAAATTTATTTACAATAGCCGATGATGGTGTTTTATTTAATAATTATTTAAATATTTGTTGTTTTATCCAATTAAAATTTGATAATTTTTAGATTTGAATGCATCATCAATTGATGGGGAATTTTCAAATGTGTCATTATCACCAATACCTTCGACAATGTTACAACAACAACAACAACAACGGCGTAATTCAAATTCGTCAACAACAACAACAACAACAGATATGTCAACATTTCTACCACAATATGAACCTACAATAAATCTTCAATTGTTCAATGATTTAAACCAATCAGATATGTCTGAAATATCAGAGATTGATGATAATTATTCAACAACATCATCAACACAATACAACAGTAATATAACAAAGGAACAATTATATAAAGCATATAAAAAGACCCAATTACGTTATCATAAATATCGTGGACGTTATCAGGATTTATTAAAATTTTATAAAGATTTAGAATATGAATTGAATAAAATTAAAACAATATTAGTTGAAACACAAGATAAAGCAATACGACGTTGTAATGAATTAAAAGAACAATGTCAATTAGAACAGAAAGCTAAACAACATTTAGAAAGTGTATTAAGGGATGATTTAGATGAGAAAGAATTTAAAATACAAACATTAGAAACAAAAATTGGTCTATTACAACAACAACAACAACAACAACAATTTGATGATTATAATAATAGTAATAATAATGATGAGAAATATCAAGAATTAAAAGCACAATTAATAATTAATCAAACAAAAGAGAATGAATATAAATTACGTATTGAACAATTAGAAAATGATTTAAAATTATTGAATGAACGTGAAAAAGAGAATAATTTAATATTAGCACAAAATAAAATGGATTTACATAATGAATTAATCAATAAAGAAACAGAATTAAATCAATTAAAACAATTAATTAATGATAATAATAATATAGAAAAATTACAACAACAAAATAAGAAATTAATTAATAAATTAGATACATTAAATGAGAAATTAATTAATTATGAATCTGATAAATTAAAATTAGAACAATTAAAAATTGAAAATCATAATTTAAATGATGATTATAAACAATTGAAGATTAATTATGATAAATTACAACAAAATAATGAAAAAAATGATTTAATAAATGAATTATCGAAAGAAAATGAAGAAAATCAAAGGAAATTGGAAAATTTACAAGTTGAATTGAAGACATTGAAGGAAAATTATGAAATCATAGAACGTGAGAAAAGTGTATTTGAAGAAATGTTGATAAAAGAACGTGAAAATCAACAAGAATTAATGGGAAATAAAGAAGAAATGTTGAACAAACAATTATTGGATGTTGAAGAGGATAATCAAAGAAAATTGGAACATTTAGAAACTGCATTGAAGAAATTAAATGAAAATTATGAAGTAATAAAACGTGAAAAAGAAATAGAAGAAAATGAAAGAAAAACTTTACAAGAACGTGAGGAAAATTTAAAGAAACAATTAATGGATGTAGAAGAAGAAAATGGAAGAAAATTGAAAAATTTACAAGTTGAATTAATGACGTTAAAAGAAAATTACGATAGTATTGAACGTGAGAAGAAGGATTTAGAGGAGAAACTGACAAAAGAACGTGAAAATCAATGGAAGACAGTGGAAGGAAACGAGGCAATTTTAAAGAAACAATTAATGGATATTGAGGAAGAAAATGGAAGGAAATTGGAAAAATTACAAATCGAATTGAAGACATTGAGGGACAATTATGAAAAAATCCAAAATGAAAAACACGAATTGGAAGATAAATTGATAAAAGAACGTGAAAATCAACAAAATACCGTGGAAATTTTAAAGAAACAATTGAAGGATGTAGAAGAGGAAAATAAAAGAAAATTGGAAAAATTACAAGAAGTGAAAATTAATTTAGAATGTAAAAATAATGAATTGTTGAGTGAATGTGAAAATCAACGAAAAACATTGCAAGAACAAGAAGAAAATGAAAGAAAATTGGAAAATTTACAAGTTGAATTGAAAACCTTGAAGGAAAACTATGAAAAAATTCAATGTGAAAAGCACCAATTAGAAGAAAAATTAATTAAAGAATGTGAAATTTTTGACAAACAATTAATGGATGTAGAAGCGGAAAATGGAAGGAAATTGGAAAAATTACAAGCAGAATTGAAGATATTGAATGAAAATTATGAAATAATAAAACGTGAAAAAGAAACAGAAGAAAAATTGATGAGAGAGTGTGAAAATGAAAGGAAAACCTCACTAGAACGTGAGGAAAATCTAAAAAAACAATTAGTGGATGTAGAAGAAGAAAATGGAAGAAAATTGGAAAATTTACAAGTTGAATTGAAGACATTTAGGGAAAATTATGAAAAATTACAATATGAGAAACAGGAATTGGAAGAAAAATTGATGAAAGAACGGGAAAATGAAACGAAAACTTTACAGGAACGTGAGGAAATTCTAAGGAAACAATTAGTGGACATTGAGGAAGAAAATAGAAGAAAATTGGAAAATTTACAAGTTGAATTAATAACGTTAAAGGGAAATTGTGAGAAAATTGAACGTGAAAAAAGCGATTTAGAAAAAAAACTAATAAAAGAAAGTGAAAATCAACAAATACTGAAAGAAAAAGAGGAAGTTTTAAGGAAACAATTATTGGATGTAGAAGAGGAAAATCGAAGAAAATTGGAAAAATTCCAAGTAGAATTGGGAAAATTAGAGGAAAATAAGGAAAGAATTGAACAAGAAAAGCAACAATTGGAAGAAAAATTGTTAAAAGAACATGAAAATCAACGTGTTAGAGATGAAAATCTAAAAGAGGAAAATGAAAGAAACTTGGAAAAATTACAAGAAGAGAAAACTAATTTAGAATGTGAAAAGAACGAATTGTTGAAAAAATGTGAAAATCAACAAAAAACATTGCAAGAACATGAGGAAATTTTAAAGAAACAATTAAAGGATGTAAAAGAGGAAAATGAAAGAAAATTGGAAAATTTACAAGTTGAATTTGATAATTTAAAGGAAATTAATGAGAGTTTACAAATTGAATTGAATGAAATTGAAGGAAAATTAAAAGAAAATCATGGAAAACTTATCGAGCAATTAAATAAAGAGCATGAAAGAAAATTAAATGAATTACAAGAAAAATTTAATAATTTATTAGATGATAAAGAAACAATAATTAATGAATTAAAACAAACAAATCAACAATTAATTGATGAGAAATTAAAATTAGATCAAACTATAAAAAGTTTAGAAGAGCATAATTATGAAATAATTAATGATAATAAATATTTAATTAAAGAAAATCAAGATTTAATTCAAGAAATTGATGGATTAAAATTAATAATTGAACAACACCAACAACAACAACAACAACACAAAGATGATGAATTGAATAAATTTAAACAATTAAATGATAATAGTAATGTTGTTGATGATTTAAAACAACAATTTACAAATGAATTACAACAATTAAAATCAATAAAACAACATGAATTAAATAAATTAAATGAACAATTACAACAATATAAACAATTAGTTTATACTAATCAAAAATCAATTGAATTCTATCGTTATGAATTAGAGAAACAACAACAACAAAATGAGAAATTACAATTAAAATTAGATGAAACAATAATTACATTAAATCATTGTAATGATTTACAATCAGATAGTACAGAAATTGAATATTTAAAAAATATTTTATTAAATTATATGTTAGGTAAAGAGAGTTTAATATTAGCTAAAGTTATAGCAGCTGTATGTAAATTTGATGAGAAACAAACTGAAATGATTATAGCTAAAGAACAACAACGGCAAACTTTAGTAAGTTTTAATTTTGTCAATTAATTTAATTAATTAATTAATTTTCTAATTTTACAGTTGGGACAACTTGGAATTTTGTAGAGTTTATTGTTAAACATTCCCTATTATTATATTGTATATATTAATTATTGCTATTGTATATTTATTCAATTGTTAATATTGCTAAAATAAATTATTTCCATAATTTAAATAAATTAAATTTTGACAGTAGTGACATCTATTGGTCGCAATTTGTATCAATTTTCATGATGATAATAATAATAATAAAAACTAAATCTATGAACTATAAATAGCGATAATTATCAAAATATTTTAGAAATCAATCAATAACAATTTTTTTTATCGATAAAGACACAAATTAATGAATTAAATCTATAATTTTAGTGAATTTTATTTTAAGCTAACAAACAGTTGGTACTATTGCTACCCCACTATCACCATCATTACCAATTAAAAACAACTACAAAATATTGTGATTGTGAATGAAAAGTGTCATTTGTGGTTGTTGTAATTTAATTTGTAATTATTATTAAAATTAGAATTAAAAACAATTGATTTTAATTTAATTTATAATTAATTATAACAATTTGGAAGATTTATACAACGAAAAGAAAAACAAACATAAGAAAGATGTCGTTCGATTTTTACAATCATCTATCAAAAAACAATTAGAAGAAAAAAGAAGGAAAGAGTGAGAAGGAAGAAAAAACAACAATAATTAAAAAAATTAATTAAATAATTAGCAATAATTATGG